>JAQGBH010000119.1:0-74061 GCA_034698265.1 Sminthurinus aureus
CTCCCCGCCGGAAACGGCGGAACTTTTTAATTTTTTTGAAAATGGTAATCTGGCTCATTTTTCATGCTCTACACGACCAGCATTACAAAAAACCCGAATTCGATAGGTCAAAAATCATGTTTTTCCTTTGGCCTGGATTTACTCTTATGACATTCTCAGTATCAATAGACACAATTCGTACAAGTAACAAGTATTACAAAGTATTAGAATGTATTGTACAATTGTGTTGTCTTTATAGAACATACTCGTAATTTAGCATAATATATGAATTCTAAAATGACTTCCAGTTCTCTATGCATTCTAATATTTTTTACGCAGTTTAATGTCCTTTCATCCGTACTAACTTTTTATAACGATACTTTGTATTCAAACTGACTGACGTAATATTTTTTTAGATCTCTTTTGTTTTCTCATATAAGCGACCCGTCTGATTTAAACTAAATATGCATATTAATATGTTAGCTGTCTATATTTAAGGTACAAGACATATAGTAATAATAATATGTTACTTTTCTCGTTCTTCTTCAGTATTAATTTGTGTAATAAGTGTTTAAAATATCAGGAGTATTAGTTGTAAACTTTAAAGTTACATTTCGAGGGTCATCTTCTCAAAACCAAAATATATCCCATGTACAGAATATTTTGGTTTTGAGAAGATAGCCCTCGAAATGTAATTTCAAATTTTAGAACTTTCATATGTCTCTGAATTAGTACTACCAGAAAAAGCGTATATACAGTTGTACTTTGTTGTACATTTTTATATGATATATCCTTCCTGCAACAAAAGTCTGCTTGTTTGAATCTTTTGAAAGCAACTGACCTACCATTTTAGGATATGCCTCTATGTATGTACAACGCTGAGAAATATACGTCTTATCACGTAGTACATAATACAGTATGTAAAAAACACAATCAAACTGAGTTCTTCCATAACTTTGAGTACGTACAAAACAACTTTGTGATCTTTTTTATGTAAAGCTTTTTTACTCTTACGTTTTTATTTTATGTTATCGATCTTTACATGGTAGGTCTTTAAAATATTGTATCTTAATAGTTTAGTATTACTATTTACTTTTTTCTACTTCTAGAACAAAATGTTCTAAAACAAATGATTTTTTTTAATTTTCAAAATATAAAATGAGCTGGTATCTGAACTTACTATTAGTTATAATCATTGCATCTCTATTTGTAACTCTACTCTCATTACTATTATTTACCACAGATATGATAGTTTTTCAGAGTACATTGTATAATTCATGTATGTGCAGCTATGTAAATGTACTACTCTGTAGTACGTACTTGAATTGTAAGTGAAAAAATGACAAATAGATGGGTATAATATTATTATATTCATTAGACTTGTACATATGAAATATTTTCCTTACTATTTTATAAGAATCCTTATACTTTACTTACATTTACATGTTTTTGTGCCATTCATCGTGTCAAAAATTCTAGGCAATAAATGTAATTTTCCAAAAAAGGGCGTGTCATTCAACATTTCATCTCGAATTCTTATACATAAAATGTTTTTAAATAATATATTATACGCTGTAGAAAACAACTATATTATTACTAAGGTTGTTTATTCGTCTAATCACTGACAACTAAAGTGCTCCATTTTGTTCGTTTTATTTATGGATGTAGTCACAACTCTTAACATTCAGCATGTTAGCTTTGAGAACAAAAAGCATGAAAACGTTTATGTGTGTTATAATTGTTGTCCGTTACATGATTAATTCCACTATTCAAATATTAATGGACAATGACCTTAGCGTACAAAAAGAGTTCAACTTAAAAAAGATCGCATCTACATTATGCATTATGAATAGGTGTAGTTTGTAGTACTCTCATTCTTATCCCTACGCAAAAGTGCAGGTTCCGTTTCCCATAGAAAAAACCGATAGGAACATAAATTTTAAAAGTACATCAACGACAAAAAATCAATAAGGTTCTCTATGTACATTCACTTAGCATTCATTATTATGACGGGTTACATAGAAAGTTGTAAACTTGATTAATTTAATTACCATCAATTATTGCTATAATATTTGTACACTCAGCATCATCAACAAATTTGCTAAATAATTATATACAGGTTTAGGTCAAGTGGTTAAATAGCAGTTTCCAACTATAGCGTCTCAGTTCTCATGTTTTTTATTCCATTTTTTTTTCATGCTAAAAATATTTTCTTACCTTCCTATGGTAAATGGTAATAGTAAAAGTATATGCAGCAAAAAAGCTTACATGTCACGTTATTACATACTTATGTATGGTGTGTACATATATACAAAACTCTCGATTGATTGTTTTTGAATAACGTTCACACAAATATCGATGTAGAAGATAAAATTAAAAACTTCCCTGAGAAATGTGCATTCGTATTTTTTTAGATTAATAATTTTTATTTTTTTTTTCAAAAGGTTCGGGAAAAGTTTCACAAGACGAGAACTATAATATAGGATTACGGATAGAATAAGTATTACACGTACAATAATTTATATATTATGTATGTGTACATTGAAGAAAGAAATCAGTTCATCCGTCGGCCTATCATTGTGTGTGTGTAATGGCCTCACAATTCACAATATTATATTACGATAACAACAATAAAGCCATTACTCCACAATAGCTAAAGTATTGGGCCTAGGGCTTTGTAGAAGAAAAAACGAAAAACAATATCTATGTACACTATATACAGATGTGCAGGTACAAAAACGATAGATTATGTTATGAGCATTAAAAATTAAACGCATGTAAAATCAGAATTAGTAATATACACTATACATAATATAGTATTATTACTTTCCCCCATATCCCGTGTACCGTATGCCTTGTCTTCTAGAGATTCTCTAGTTACTGTAAACCTATATTTGTGCCATATAGGTTTTCTATGTTATTTTATGCAATATTATTATCATACATTCAAAAGAAGACTTGAAAGTGTATATATACTTCTGCTTACACGTCCATGTGCCCTAAAGGCCACGACAAGGAGAGAAAAAACGGACCATACCGTTGTTGAAAATGTAAAGAATTAATATTCTTTATAAAATGTAAAATTTCTATTTGAACGCCCAACAAAGTCTTACTGTTGTTGTTATTGTAATTGTCGGGATTGGTTATTGATTGGCATGTAATATTTTATTATTGTCTATGAAGGATGGCGGACAATAAACACGAAATACTAATCATCGTCATCATCGTACATATAATATATATATGATGAATACAATGCATTACATATCGAGGTTTACTTTTCCAAAAACAAAATGTCTGATGTAAATTCTACAGAACGTTTTTATTTTGGGAAGATAAGCCTCGAATATGTATATGAGGATGAAAAAAGAGAAGTAGCATACTCCTTTTTCTCCTCTCATTACCATATACCGTGTATTATATTTTACCTTCCTTTTATTATTATTACCATTGTGTGATCATTTTTACACATATATACATGTCTAGCTACTGAGTGGCTATCGGCTATTTTATGCAGTTTTTTTATTCCTCGTTGTTTTTTTTATAATGGTGATGATTTGAAATTTGATGCATATATACAGATTGAGTATGTAGTATGATACGCTTATAAATTATTCATAACCATTAACCATTACGTATCGTATCAGTGTCACAATTATTATACTCGTGTATCATGTAAATCTTTCATGTAATAAAATTGGCATGCTGTGCATGTACATATGTGTGTGCACCATCATGATGGGAAAGTATGACTAAATAACCCTAGATTAGTCACTAAGCCCTCAATAAAAAAAAAAGAAGAAACAAAACCCATTATTTATACTCTTATCGGTTGTTTACCACCTTCAAAGCTCAAAGCATAATATGCTCAAAACTCAAAATCAATGAATGAACTGATAACTGATAGATATTGAACAAACCATTGAGACTCGAGATGGGAAAAATTGAGACACAACTGGTTTGTCTTGACTCTCTCTAGCATATTTCAATAACCAACTGTCTAATATTTCCGGTGACTGTATGATGTATGATTTATCAGGGGGGATGATTAGTGGATCACAAAAAAAAATAGTAAAATGTCAAATGAAAAATAAAAGAAATGACAAAAAAAGCGACGGTCTGCATTGAAGACAAAGAGAAGAAACATTTATTACGCGGTGGTTATTTATAAGTGAAAGTTGCCTATAATAATATTATGTAGTATGTAGCCAATGTAAGTAGTAAAAGTAGAATATAAATCCTAAGACCATGACCGTGTCAAATTTTTTCGTGGTCTTTCTTTTCCAATTTTTTTATTTGGAAGTGTGCCAGGTGGACTGTAGACATACATAAATATTGAGTTTTGACAGTATCACAAATACCCCAAAGTCATGGAAAAATCGTTAGTATTTGACATTGCAGTAATAAACTCTTCTTTTTTTTACCTCCCGGAGCAACATTATTCATTTGTTCCAAAGTTAATCCGAAAGGAAGAGGAGTTGAACGAACAAAGCAAAAAGTGTCTAACTTTGACTTTGACTTTAAATACAAAAAGTTGAATAAAATGGACAAAATAATTATTGTTCAAGGGAATAATAATACCAAAGTAAAAGCTAGAAAAACCAACTTTTCTTCAGTGCAAAATTTTACGTTTCACATCCTTGGCATTTTCTTGGTATTTTCTTCCATCGTGCTGGGACCACAACCCGTGAGTTCATCCACTAGTACTGAGGTTGACACACTGCCAAAACCCAAAACACAATCATCCGGTATGTAAACTATCTAAAGCAACTGCATTTTTCTCTTCTATGTACATCTATAAACTATAAAATAAAAAGCTGTAGTCTTCATTTCGGCTTCCTTCTGCACCCAAATTTAATACAGTTAATTATTCTCATTCGGTTACTGTTTTCTACAAATGTTATTTTTAACATCCTACAAAATCCAAAAGACAAAACACAAAACAAAGCAATCTGCCGTCTACATGTATTTATTTCTGTGTAGATACTTGTGTGTGATGAAAGAAAAAGAGTTGAAAATAAATGTGCAACATCAAATTTTTTGTTCACTAGCACTCTTGCAAGTTTTTTCTTTTTACTGCAGATTATTTTGAAAAAAATCTTTATACACGATGGAAACAATCCTTAAGTTTATGTTTATAGATCCAAGGAATGAGAGTCTAGACATGTTGTGTAATTTCTTCTCCATCATTAGTGTACAAAGTACAAAGTTGAAACATACTACTAAGAACTAAGAATAATAATAATCAACGGTACATTACATGCAGAGCACTCATGTATGCATGCATTTATTTATTTACACTTAAAGTATACAGAACTTGGACCATTCTTTGAAAAATTCCTCCATAATGTACACTCTCATGTAAATGTTCTGCATAAGGATACAATCAGCACAGAGCACGGGACATGCTGTGTACTACATACTAGCATAAGGAGACATTGAGGAAAAAAATTTATCAAAATCCCGTCCATCCCATCTCATTTTTGCTCGATTGCTCGATAAAAGTCCATTATCATTATGACCGGGCTAAGAGATGTACAGATTTGACTCATTTTACACATTTTCAAATTACACATGGAGATACACACACATACATGTCGTTTATAATATTGGAAATAGTAAAACTTTTGCTGCATTTGAATTTCGAATGCTAACCTTTTGTTTATGAGCCTATCTTTTCCCCTCATTTTGTTCAGTTAATATTTATATGTAATAGGCTACAGAATACACGATTATCCGAACATTTACATGTGGTGTTTATCATACCTAAACACAATGTATATATGATGTATTTGTATAGTACTTGTCGGGGATTTTCATTGCATAGATTAATCAGTTAGGAGATAGGAAACAGGAAAAAGAAGAAGACATCATCAGAATGCAAATAAAGTTGATAGTTGATAGGCATGCACTTATGGTTTTAGATTTTAGCCTGCAGCCATGTATCATGTCTCATGTATCAAACTCAATAAACGCAGTTTATTATCAAATGTATAGAATGGTAATATCAGATATAAATCCGTTTTGTCTTCCTGAATTTCATACATGTATACAAAACTGTCAGTCTAGACTCTAAACTCTAGATTTTAGATACAGGAAAAGTCAGAGATTAACAAGTCACAAGTGAGTCAGATATTGATGTAGAAAAAACTAATTATTTATATAATCATTTGTGGCTAAAATACAACATTATTAGCATTTTACAATAAAGTTTTGTTACATCTTTATGTATATTGTATTTCCTTATTAAAATACTGTACTTCCGTCAACCGCCAATCCATTTGAGATTCGAGTAGATTTATCATTTACCCTGTGCATTTAGAATTTAAAGTGTAGAAATATTATCCCGTATCTATCATGTTGTAAATATCGAGACTAAATTGTAGAGTGTAGAGTGTAGAGTCTTAAGTCTCAAGTCTCGAATGGTTTTCGTGTTTCTCATTTTGCATTGTTCACTCTGCACTCGACTATCATCTCTTGTGTCAAGTTCAAGTTTCTCATTAATCTCTCTCTCTCTCTCTTTCACATTGTGAAAGTTTCACATGCATGCATGCGTATATATACACTATACACACACTCAAACACTCACTAGCTATTCATAAATTACAATGTACAATGAACAAAAAAACACCGTTTAGTTTATTATAGCTGTAGCCATGTTTATTTATTTATTTATTTACCATGTGGACTGTGAACAAGTGAGCGAGTGAGTGAGTGACCAAGACCAAGTAAATGAGAAAAAAGGAGGAGAAGCGGAAGACCAAGGTAGATTTGTTTAGTAAATAGCAAATAGTAAGCAGTAAAGAATTTATGGAGAAAATTCCATTTCAAAATCTATTGTATGTGCATGACTAATAGTCAGCATGTGCATCATCCTTCTTTCCACACATGTGCATAATACATAATACCGTATGGCGTATGCATAATATTACGCGTAGTACATAATATGCGTGTGCTGTTTATTGTCTTCCAAGTATTGGATGTGGCGTAAGTAAATGTAAATGAGGAAAACTTGAAGAAAGTCTACATTGTATTTTGATTTTATTCTAATTACGTAGTCAAAAACGTTAAGTGTATAGTTGTACAATGTACATATATGTATTGCGGTACTGGGAGAAGGTATGAAACAAGAAACGTTTCAAATTCCATATTACATATTACGTACATTAAAGTTACATTATGAGTAATATGCCAACTTTAATAACTTTTCATTTTTCATACACAAAGAGAATTAATCTAGGAGATACGTCTCATATTATACATAATAAATTAGATAAACAAATGCGCTATGCAGCCAATTTACTCTGAAAATTTACTACTCAATACTCGATAGAGCACATAAAAACAAGTGGTGTGTACATAATCACTTGTATTGACATGATTGGCTGTGGAAAATGTGTCGAAAAATCTTGAATACGGGACAACTTAGATAGCTTTATGGTTTACAAAATTGCCAACTAAAGTCCAGATTTTGAGTGTACCGTGTACAGAGACTTAAAACTTTTGGTCCTTTGCAATATTTTTCAGTTTGTTTTATTATACCAGTGCAGTGGTTTGTTGAAAAGACGTTACTGACTTGTGAGTATTGAGTAGTAATACATACACCTTCAAATTTGCATATGAAAAAGTAGCATTTAGTACTAAGATCACCAATCGCCATTGACGAAAAGTCGTAATCGTCAGTATTTGGCAGCTAATTTCAATTTATGAGTTTTGTCTTGATGCTTAATGCTTAATGTAAAATGAAGAATGTACAATACACATTATACATACATAGCATAGATGAAAATTCCTTGTTAAGAATATATTATGTCTAAGCACAATACTCAATACTCAATACACACACACGGGCTATGGGTTTACAGTTTACATCAATATTTTCATTCAGATTTCAGGCACACACTGCTCATAAATCTATCGTTGATTATTGTGACATTACTTCATAAATGTGTTTATAAGTACCGTGAATTTTAAATTACAATTCTTGGCGGAGGAAGTATGAAAGATTTCTTCTCATACTTGTAAGGTGGATAGGCTATTATGGTATGCTATGATATGATACATATGTTTTGTATACCTTGTACCTGTTCACTATACACTATCGGTGTATACATGTGAATACATCGATAAAATTCTAAATGAGGACGTAATACTTTGAGCCTTTTTTTAGCTTTTTGGTACAGAGGAAGTGTGCCTATACCTGTATGCTGTATGTATATGATATATGAAAGTACAATGTACATTGAACATTTGTCTATACTTTTAAATTTTACACTAATATAACACTGATATTGTTCATGTAAGAGTGCCTGCAAAAAATGGGTATAGTGAAGCTGCAGGTTGTACAATATTAGTGAATTGGTGTGGTGTGAATTGGGAATCGAACAATTAGCCATGGGCTTCTTCATGTTTATCCTCCTCTCCTTCCGCCCTCTTCTTCGTAGTTAATCTCTAATGGCAAATCATGTATCATATATACTGCAACTTGATATTTGGAATTTGGAAGAGACTACTTTCTGATATTTTTACATCTCCAAACTCTAAACTCTAAACATACATAATACATATATATTTATTCGTATGCGACTTACACTTACGGCATCATGTTGAATGCTGAAAAAATAATAAATAAGTATCACACATCACACCTATGTCTGTATTCTGTATGATATACTTATGTATGAATTTTGGTATGAGAACGCGGCTGTAGGCTGTGTAGTGTGTACATTATGTAAAATGAAAAATGCAAGCTTGATATTGAGTATTGAGCATTGAGTCTTGTGGTTTTATTACTTGAGATGACCTAAAAGGAAAAAGCAAAAAATGTCCATTTCCATTCCAGAATTTCATTTCATATACACATGTACAATGTACAATATATAATGTGAATGCATTTTGTAAATTGTATGGCTTATGTATCGGGTGTTATTGATTATGATGAGTATTCTTCATTCAATTCTTCATTCGTGGTTCGTGGTATAAGAAGAAGGTGAAAAAAGGAATCTCTCCTTAAAAAACAATGACACACATGACATTGCACTCACTCGAGTCTCGTTCCCGATTAACTAGTTAATATTCAGAATTTTTTTTGATAGAGTGGAGATTGAAGATTCTGTTTGAGCTAGAGTTGATAAATGTGTGAAAATGAATGAGCTATTTGTGTACATTTTACATGTATTGTGTATTGTGTATTGTGGAGTATGTACTTTCCATGCATTCATTGATATGTATGTGTAATGTGGACTGATCATCAACCAACAATAACTAAGTAAATTTGGGTGATAGGAATGTCTGTGTAATAACAGTTCAGTTCAACACTCAACTCGACTCATCTCGCCTCAGTTCAATGTCAGGGCCAATATCATCGTACCACTTAATACTTTTTTCACATCACTATTTAGTACTTAATACATATTACATATTACGTACAGAATACAGATACAGTATGCAAAATGCACTTGTACATAACTACAAATCAAATGCAAACCTTTTGCTGTCATCACTGCTGAATCATCATGATTTTCCCATTGAAGTGTAGGCGGTGAGGTAGTGGCTATAAATTAATATTCCAGAGCCCAATTGCCTGTGCTGTGCTGTGTTCTGTGTTCTGTGTTACATTATGCAGATGACTGTGGGACTTGCTTCTTACGTACATTCATATATAAATTATAAATAATAAATAATGCATGACCATTGTAATTTACTATACTATGCACCTACATGTACTATAAGGGATAAGGGACGAAATCTTTCAATATAGATATCTGTTACATATTACTTACGTATTATCATAATTTTAGAATAAAATTTCATGTCTTGCTCTTTCTTTCTTTCTCTTCGTCCCTCTCATCACTGCTCTTCTTTATGATCTCCATGTTTGGGGTTATAATTTTATCTCGGTGAAAAATGAAAAATGAATAATATATCATTTAGACTGACGTTGTTTCGTGTACCACTTCAAATTTTGAATTTAACACAACCCATACTGCGTTTTCTTTACAGCTGGTTTGTAGAACGTAGTTTTTCTCGACTAATTTGTCAAATGAGGAAAGTTTTCAATGTTAGGAAAAATTGGTTGTGTTAGTTTTGTCTGTTATTTGAAGATCAGGGAAAGTTGACAGTCGATAAATTTTTTACACGTTCAATGCTCAATAGACAGTAGACAGTTATCAGTTATCAATAATCATTGTTTATACTTTAAATTGAAAATACGATAAAATGTGTACTTTTCCCAATTCATAACGGCACATCTTGTATTATGTGTTACTTTTTACTACCTAGCTGTCATTATTGTACATTGTATATTGTGTCCAATATCCAACCTATGAAAATAATATTTCAGCATGCTCAAAGCTCAATGCTCAGTACTCATACATATTATGTATTATGTATTGCACATGGAATACGAACAAAATAATATATTACATATTATTATAATAGTCTATTGTTCAAAGAAGAAAATAAAAAATATGCAAAATGCTGTGTATACACAATATTGAATTGAATGTACACTGTACAATGTACAATGAACATTGATGATGCATTGTACATATAGATGCACAAAATGGGATGAAAAAGAATAGAGAGAAAAAAAGAAAAAGGTAGGGACTTGTGACTTTTTAAACAAACTTTAGAAAAACTGACATTCAACGTTTTTCTTTTGTACAGTGAACATTTTATATTTCATATTTTATAAGTACAAACGGCAAGATTTAGATGGACAGAGTCCACTCGACTCGAAACTCGAAAGGACTTTTTAGGATTATATTGTATTTTATTCGTCTAAGGTCATCACTGCACTGCATACTGTACATTCTACATTGTACATGCAGCGTGTAGAATGTCTAGAGTCTAGAGTTTAGATCTAAACAGTAAAGAATTAGAAGGAAGAGTCAAGAGATGAAGACGATGAGTATCTTAAAATTGAAGCAGATTTAACATTTAATGTAAAACGTAAATCCACCTACATTTTGTCAGATAGCCACTCCTAAACCATGTCCTTCATTTCTATATTTTCTCAAAAGATTGAATTTGACTTTGAATTTGTCCACTTTGTTTTTTTTTCAGATAAATTTATTAGTTTGAACCTCTCATAAATCTTGTACATCTTTTTCTCATATTTCCTGTTCTTTCTCTTTCTGCCTGTCTTTGCCTTTTTTGTAAAAGCTTACATAATAAATATTATAACGTGTAATACGAGAGTTGCATTATTTTGTGTGTCATTTAACTGTTAGCTCAATTATACATTATACAATAATGATGATAATAATTGTTTTTGGGGGGTCTTACATCTTATATAATCTATAATGTATAATATATAATGCATAATATCTAATATCACGTCAAGAAAAGTATTATTTTATCAAATTGAAAAAAATTGCATTTGCAAGTAAATCTGTTGTGGTTTGTGGCATTTCAGGTATTTGGTATTTGGCATTTGTTATATTTATTTATGTACACAGTCTGGTGAGAATGGTGTGAAATGTATATTCTTTTCCCTTTTCGTTAGAAAAAAAGGAGTAATTGTGCATAATTTACACATGGATGAGTTACTGCAAATGTTTTAGCAAATATTTGTTTCATACCAGTTTCCCCGCTAACCGAAAATCGAGAATAATAGGTTAAACATACAACATACAAGATAAGACAACAAAAAAAGACAAAAGCATTAATGATGTAAGTTTTATGTACAGATACACATTACACATGCGAATAATTTAGTAGAATTCAAAGGTCAGGAAGGTATGTTGTATGTATGTTTTATGTATAGGAGAGAAAGGGGAGAAGTGACGAGATGAGAATAAAAATAACGTTTATCTTTTATATTTTATGTCTACATTCTGCATACGATGCTTCTACGTGCTCTTTCCTATTACGTACTTAGTCTTTTTGGATGTATAATCAACTATCAACTTTCAACTACTCAAATAGTCAAGCCACCAGTCCAGTCATTTAATTTAATTAGGATCGGTAAGAAGTAAGAAAGTTATGAGTTACGAGCAAAAAAGTTACGAATTATGAGACAGCAGTTAAAGAACTCCTGTACAGTGTACAGCATATACATTGTTTTTTAATTCTTTAGTTGGACAAAAAATGTCGTAGATCATCATCACTATCACCCAGTCTTAAACGGTTTTTACATATTTGTCCATTACACTTTATTCCTTTTGTCCCGACCCTCTCAATCTCGTGATTATGTACTCTGTATTGTCATGTAGTGTGTATTGTGTTTTGTATTGTACTGTACTGCACTTTGGATGTTTAAACTTTAAACGAGGACCGAATGGTTTGTACTTTTCTGACTGTAACATCTAGTGAATACAAATCAAGATTCTGGATGGAATTTGCCACTCTTGTGCTAAATTGTTCAGGGGTTCAAGTGTGCACTTTTGACTTGTGCTCAATGTGTACATACAGTAAACGTCTGTCTGTAGTCTGTAGTCTGTAGCTCATGTTTCATGCTCATAGTATAGCAGAAACTAGAAACAAACTGCAACATATTTTGAAAGTACAAACGATACAAAGAAAGTATATTATGGTTTGTAAAAAAATTAAAGAGGAAGATGAAGATGAAGGAGACCCAAAAAAAAAGTATGCCACAAAAAAAGGGGAAAATAGTGCACCAAATTCCATAGTTTAACCTTTAAACTAGAATTCATACATTCATCCGTCTCTATCACAAAATTTTTGCTCCGAGTTGTGTGTTAAGAGCAAATCTTACACTGCCATTACTTTTTACATTCTACATTGCACACTGTACATACGTGCTGCAAGAAAAAAATCCTTAATACGTAATGGTAATAGTAATAGTAATAATTCAAGCTAACTTAGAGTTGAACTTGACAATGAGAATAGGGATTGAGTTTTGAGTTTTGAGTTCGTGTGTACAAAGTATTCAGTTCAGTCTGTGTGTACAATATGAAGTTCATCTATTACTTTGTCAATAAGTACAAATACAAAATACATATGTAGATATGAATCTTTACTTTGTACTCTGTACTCTGTAGACTACAGACTGTAGACACGCTCACACTTTAGATCATTCTCGCGCCCCGCAAAAAAATGTGATTATGCCAAAATGAATTTTACAATGCCTGTAGCTAAATTACATTTTGGATTTTGTATCTACATTATCAGTATTGTACATTTTCTTCTTCTTTTGCTTATTCAAGTATTGCATGTAACATGTGACAGAGGTTGAAGGGAAAAGAAAGAAGGAAAGAAAGAAAGAAAATACAGTCATTGGTGCTTTTTCTCGCTATTTGACATTTCACATTTCATACAACCCAAAAACCCAATTTTCCACCCTCTCTCATAAGACTTGATTACATAACACAAAACACAAGACATAGCTCAATTCCAAATTACAAACTCCAAACTTTCAATAGAATGATGAGACTGGTGAGTATCGAGAGTATTGATTATTGAGTATCTTTGACTGTTGACTTACTTTTCCATTCAAGACTCAAAATTAGAAATACCATAAGCATAATAAGTATTTATGTGCTCTGGTTTGTGGGTTAAAGTCGTGCGCAAAGTAAATACATCACAAATTACAAATCGAAAATCACAAACAATGGTAGAAAGTGGAAGAAAACATAGACATCATTTATCATTTGGAATTTGGAATTCGGAAATGCTTTTGAAATTTGTTTGTTTGTTTCATTTTGATTCAATTATTTTTTTACGGTCAACATCTAAACAATAATAGTAGAATAATAGTTCGACGTCATTTGCCATTCGACATTTGATGTGGATAACATGAATTCAGATTCCAATTAAAAAGAATTAACGGGTAAACCGCCCTATGGGTTACGGATTACGCATGGGGGTGGATATAAAATGATATCGTAAAATGCTTTTAGGCTTCATAGTAATAGAGTAAATAGGGAATTCATTTATTTCTTTTGTAAACCGGCAACTAAGCGCAATGGGACAAGAAAGGAAATTCAATACAGGAGGAAAAGAATGGAGAACGAATTAGACATCATGATGGTAATGCGGTTTACAGATTTGTACGACTTGGTTTTATAACGTGTAAATCAAAAAGGATAAATGAAGTTCAATCATGCGGATGAGGAACATCAGTATGTATTATGTGTTATGGTTTGTACAAAATTTTGTCGGATAAGAAAAATATCCATCATATTTCTCTCTTCTTGTAAACTAATGCAGTCCAGCTCCATCGTCCAATCCAATCCAAACCAATCCAATACAAAGTACCACACCGGTGTTTTTCATGTGTGGACTTTAGATTATTTTTATGGCCTTGTCGTGGTTTATTTAATATGTTTCATACAGTGAAAGAGAAAGATTTCCCAAAGACTTAATAACATACATCATATATTAGGTATTAGGTGTACCATATTATTAATAATAAAGTACTCGAGTCTCGAGTTGTATGATATGCACAATGCTCAATGCATAAAAGATAAAAGATGCGATTTTTTTGAGTACTTTTTCGTGAAAAAAGCAACGTACAAAAGAAAAGATAGGAAATGACATTTTGAATGAAATATTGAAAGATATTATTATTATCAATATTATTTACTCTGTGTTCTGTGGCTTACGGTCAAATTCTCAGTTCTCAATCCTAAATTCTCAATTCAACTACAATCTACAATACTCTACTCTCTATACTCTGAAGTCAGTACTCAAGTATTACAGCAGTGTATATAACTAGGAAAAATATTAAATGTATATATCTAAAATCTCTTACAATTTACAACATTGAGTCTTGGTCTCGCTCTCGCTCTTGCTGTTGGTCTGGGTGTTGATCTTGATCTTGGATTCTGGTTGCGGATTGTGAAACAGCATTTGCAATGACTTTTGTACAACGTCTACATAACCTTTATTACATTTTACATCTTACATCGTCCTCGTACATGAAAATTACCAGTATTTGTGTCTCTGATTGCAAAGTCGTACTCGTATTCGTATTCGCATTCGTACTCGTACTCATATTTGCTCATTCAAGTTCAAAAGTCATTGTATATATGCGGAACACAAGCACACAGTTCTACATTTTAGATTGTTGTGGTGTCTCTAATCTCTCAAAACTTGATGTTCATCCATACAAATTACAATGTAGTACATCCAAATTGTCTATCTCTTTTCTTGCTGCTCTTGTGCTGTGTTAAAGTACCAAGTACCAAGTACGAGGTACAGTACATTTTACATGTAAAGTATAAACTGGCAACAAACAGAAGACGGAAAACAGAAATATTAAGACTTGTAGATTGTAGATAGACATTTGAAATTTTTTAAATCACAGTTTATATACAATTCCAACGTGTATGATGTATGATGGATGTACAACGTACAGTGTACAATGTACAATGTATGCAAAATACGCTGTAAAATTCAGACAAAACACACTCTAGTAAACACTTCCATATCCAACAGCATCATTATTGTATTATCAACTCTCAACACATGTTATAGAGCAGACTCATAACCCATCATTTGGAAATTTATCATATTTAATAGCATAACTCCAAACTCTAAACTCCAACTATGCACACATAAAGTTCAGTGGTAATGTAGTTAATGATGATTGCCACAATATGTTACATTACGATGATATTATACACATTACACATACAATGATAATTATTATTGTTGTTGTTGTGTGTATTGTGTATTATGTATTATCTTTTGACTTTTGACTATTGAGGTTTTTTCCTTTAATTTTTCTGAATTCCAACTGTAAACCGTAATTTCTATGCGTGCTCTTTCTCCTCTCCTGTGTCCTGCATGCTTTATCCATCTTGCTGTATCTTTGTATATTGTACGATGTGATGTGTGCAACACACACACACACACACAATTTAATCGAAAAATATACAGAGGGAAAAAAGAAAAAAAAACATATGTAAAATATGCATAATCTTTAATCTTATACAATTACAATTAAAATAACTTGACCCTTTACAGCTCCAACATCCGACATCCAACATTCAACACTCAAAAATTGAAAATTGTGGTAGAAGACATTATCTGCAATATAAAATATAGAAACGGTCATGTGAAAGGTGAATCGTACGAAATACGGGATGAGAAGAAAACAGCAAAGAAAAGAAAAGAAGATGAAGAGGAGGAAATAAAACCAATATGTCACTATAAAATCACATAAAAAAGTCCGTACGCTGTCCACCTCTGACCCTTTTTCGTAAATTTTAGACTCTACTCCAAGTAAAAAATTTGAGTTTAAAAATCAAAATTCAAAAGAATCATCTTGACCCTTTCCTCAAAAGGAATTGAGGAACATGATGTAACCCAAGACAAGACACAAGAGGAAACGAGGCTTTTGTCTTGTCTTTTAAACACACAGATATTTTATACTAGTTGTTCATTCTTCATCTTTCCTCTTCAACGTTTTGTTTGATTTGTGCTTTGATACCTGACCTCATCCCAGACACACATTCCTCCTTCACCATTCATCATAAAACATAAATTATAAATCAAAAAAATGTATGAAAAAAAAAAAATATTATTTATCAAATGTACAAAAATGACTCTCAATGTCAAATGTCAGCTTTTAAAATTTCTCTTTTAGTATCTACAATTGAGAATCTAGAATCTAGAATCTGAAATTCAGAATCTAAACCATATCTACACAATAAAATTAAGAGCAGTAAATGGTCTGTTCCTGCTTTTTATCTTTTGAACTTGAACCTGAACTCCTTTAAACCCTAAAACATTTTATGTTATTGTTCATTTGTCCATTTTTTCTATGGTATGATTTTGTCATCAAGAATCAACAATGAGCAAGTCAAAGCACCTAAAATCTAAAATCTAAAGTAGTGAATGGTGAAGTATGTAGAAAGAAATGCAAAAATGATGGTACATAACTCTTTTGTGCATAACTATTCAAGAATCATTTCCCTTGCGTCATGTAGAACATAATAATATATGTGCATGTAGAATGTAGGGTGTAGAATGTGGAATGGTAGAATGTAGACATTAAATATTTAACCATTAAGAACATTAAAAAAATTATGATTATGAGTGCATCAACTTTTACCTTTTACCCAACGAAAGGAAAAATATGAGATGAATAAACATGAAACATAAAAATTAACAATGTTCAACAGTTCGAGTTTTTTCACCACTGGCATTGACATGAACATTGTGACTTGTGACTTGTGAAAACGGAGAATTTAAAGTTGATTTTATATTATTTTACATTTTATATTATGACGAACGAGAAAGATATTTAATATGACTTGCAAAAGCGGAGAAATGAGAGTATTCGTACATTTGGGGTTTGATATTACGCACATGCACAATGCATAAAGTGTTATACAGTAAATATGCTTGAAGGTATGGTTGATTTTGGCATTGCTACATATTTCGAGATTCGAGAGTGACTAATATATTAGATCCATACATTATTTAATGCATATTAGAGCAAACAGTAAAAACCACGCATTTTTCTCATATACACATCATATTACATATTACTTAGCATCATAGACAAAAAACAGGTAGTGATAAACTGTAGGTTAGTACAGGTAAATAGGAATATATTAGTAGGTAGATACTAGATACGACTAATATGAATAGAGAAGAGCAATGATAAAGTTCAGCAACAGCTATAAGGTTTGTCTATTCTGCCTTCTATCTTTATGAATATGTGAGTGTAGAGTGTACAAATATTTTCTGACGGACCATCCTGCATAAAACATCAACATAAAACAGCAACAGGAACGGAGCAACAGAGCAACAGCAAACAACAACAGCCTCAGACTGGTTTTAGTTTTTTTTTTCGTTTTTTAGCATACAATCATAATTATTGCTCTTCTCGTGTAGTTATGGTTTGGTTTGGTTTGGTATGGCATGGCTTGACTTGACTTGTCTTGAGACTTGAGTCATGAGTCTTGACTTGACATATAACATGGTATGCGTATTTGAATATGTATCTCCTACTGCTCAGATGTGAAAAGGCGAGAGGAGAGGCCATTTTCGTATAGTATTATTACGTAATACATATGTAATACACCCATTAAGTCAATCACCTATTTCCATTCCCGTTGCTTTACGTTACGTTTTTAAGCCTCTTCTTCATACCTTATTTCTTTTCTTGTCATCTTCTTTCTTGACATTGGCAATTCATACAGAATTGCCAATGGTCATTCCATAGACTTCAGAATTAAAAATTCACACTCAATAATAACAATAATAATTACTACTTTTCTTTCTTTTCTCATGTCTCAATTTTAATGCTGTTAATATTCCCGTTCAAAAATAATATGGGAGTAAGTGAGTGTAGAGTACAGAGTGTAAATTGTCGAGTGTGTGCGACCCATCACCTATCGAACTTTCAACAAAAAAATTATAAACATATGTACACAATTTTTTTTTGAACATGAGATGGGAAACGGGAAATTAAATTATTATCCGGCCATATCGTATTATCATATTATACATAATACATAAAACATGCATTAATGTACACTTTTTATTCATTATTCATTATGCATTATGTCAGATAATTCATGTATTTTTCGCTAATTTGCGTGTTTTCTGTTTTCTAACTTTTCTCTTTGTACCAGTAGACAGTTTAGAAACAAAAGAGGAGAAAAACGCTAAAGGTGTAAGGGCAACAGTAAGAGGAACAGGAACAGGCGAGTCTTCAGATGGTCATAATACCGATACAGTGTATTGCCCAGCAAAGAAAGTCAATTCTTATAGTGATACGTATGGCGAGTTTGAATTACCCAGGACGGTGGCAACTGAAGATCAAGGAACTTTTATCTGTTCCCCCTGTCCACATGGATGCAGAACAACGGGTGCTGTACTCATGTACAGTCGGAAAACATTTGACGTCATCTCTCCCGAAATTTCTGCACCAGAACCTGTTCTTTCACCAGGTTACAGAAAATTATTTCGATTCCGCAAAAGCAAAAGAAAATTACGTTTTTTTTTCACTCCTTCTATATTTAATAATCAAGGCCCTCTTTTACAAAAAAAAAATTAACCCTTGGGTTCCTTAAACTTTCTTCCTGAACCTTAACTGACCAGTGCCATTTTTCAAGGGAATTTTTAAGGATAAAATGAGTGGCTCATTTATGTTTATATAATTTGACATACTTGATCATTGATCGTGAGCAAAATGGTTTCATGGTTTCTACAGGTTTGCAAAGCTACTGTGTCTCGGAATTGGACGAAGAAACAAATAAGAATCTTGGTGTATGGAGGCATGTAAATAATGCATCTCATGTTGCAGACTGCCGCCAACAAGTAAGTTCACCGATAGATAGACAGTCGGACAGACAGACAGACAGATAGATTATCTTTCTTTCTTTCTCTCATTCGTTCTTTACTTTTTATTCTTTATGGACATGGATTTGTATGCATGATGCATAATGTTTATATAATACAAAAGATAAAGGACTAAAGATCCAAATCTTTATGTCCAAGTCGACGCTGTGTGCATCTTGTATCTTGTCTCACATCTTACCGCTGCTCACCATACGATGAAGCGGTGGGTGGTGAAATGTGAAATGCTAACCATATAGCCACAAGAAAAGAAAAAATACAGATAACATACAGATAAGTGAGCATTTATCATTTATGCGGCCTAATTCTAATTTGAATACCAATGTCGATTTTCGATTTTCGATGGGCAGCACTTTGTAAGATATTTCAAATTATCCAACACCCAATACGTAATCTGTGTATATATGCTGTATGCAGTTTCTATCCTACATAATACAACAGCCTAAAGAGGATGCTAATGGCTTCCAAAATATGATCTAGTATTGACCATCGACAACTACAAAAAATAA
Source organism: Sminthurinus aureus (assembly GCA_034698265.1). Classification (NCBI taxonomy): domain Eukaryota; kingdom Metazoa; phylum Arthropoda; class Collembola; order Symphypleona; family Katiannidae; genus Sminthurinus; species Sminthurinus aureus. The sequence goes on from JAQGBH010000119.1 coordinate 19,773, forward strand.
TCTGTACAATGAGCTCAGGGGTAAAATGTAAAATGAAAACAACTCATTGCAATTGAACTTTTACAGATTTAATTGATGACCAAAAAAAATGTTCCAATTACAATAATAATCATTATTATTATTATTATTGCTAAATAAGTTGAAGTTGAAGTCAATTGTTAAGAAACAAGTTACAATGATGTATATTGGGAAAAAATATTTGGAATTTCCTTCTTCAGCTAACTTTATTTTTGTAGTGTTTTTGTAATTTGTACATGTTAAAATGTACATTATACGTGTTAATATTTCTTTTTCTGTGTTCATTATACTTTTATTTCATCTACTAGCTCTTAAAGTTGGAATTTAAAATGTCTGTGTATCCCAAATTGTAAAAGTTTAACGAATTTTGCCAATTTCCTGCTATTATATAAAGTATAAAGTATAATGTACAAAGCGCATGTATGCAAGTTCCATGTTGTAGAATAAAATAATAAAATAGTAAACTATTTTTAGTAGTAAAAATAGTAACCAGTCTATTCATTTTCTGAATAGACAAATGCACAAATGAAACGTACACATAATATAAAATATAACTCTATACTTATTTATGTGTAAGCATAGGTCTTTAGTCTTGGACCTTCTTCTGTCTTCTGTTTTTTTTTAATTTCCTTCTAGTTTCATTTCAGAGTATAATAATACATTTTGTAGGTATGTTGTATGTAACAAAAAGCAGTGATAAAAACACACGTTGTGTCTACTTTTGTGTGCAGAATTTCTGGGAACATCTCTAAGGAATTTAAATTAGTAACTCTTTCTCTTTTTTCCGTTTATTCCGTTCCATGCGATGCTATGCAATTCTACTATGCTACGCTATGTAATACTATTCTATTTTCTATTCTATTTCAAAATGGTAATAAATAGCCCATTTGTGCTGTGTAATTCCTTTTCTTCCCGTTGCCTCAATTCTCAATTCTCGATTCCACTTCATTACTTACATGCATGACCCGGCACATGTACATTGTACGTATTATGTCTCTAGTATCTAATATGTAGTAACTAATATCTGGGATCTAGCAGGGAATAGATAAATGAGATTGGGTGAAAAAGGATAATTTTGTATTTTATATCAAGTCCTTTACAAAAAGGCGGAAAATAAATTGAGCACATCATGCATACTATATCCATGCGTACCTTTGTGTACAGATATATTCTGTATTCTGTATCTTCAGTGAATGTTTTCAGTTATCATGTTTTGTTACTTTTTTTAAAAGGTGATGGAAGATCTTGTGAAAGAAGTGCGTGCAGTTGTACCTCATGAAGAAACAATCACCCCGTTTAATTTAAAACAAGCCATTCCTCTTCTCAACAGCCTTTTGCGGAATGCATACAAGGTTTACATTTATCAACACATAAACATTATACATCATACATCATATACTTAATTATAATGAATCATTTAATATCATATAATGACATGCTAAATAACGCGTGCTGCTTGGTGTGATAATAATACAGTAATAATAATAACAATAATTATTGTTATTATATAAGTTGAAAAAGAAGAATTAAATGTTCATTGTTTCCATTGTTTAAGAATGCAATGATTTTTTGATGAATTTCCACGACATACGCTAGGATTATGAGAGTGCCCGGGCTCTTGTGGAAAGTATTAGTCGTCTCTTGGCAGAACCAGAGATATTTGAGGGGGCTGCTCTCCAAGTGATGAGAGATGAACTCTTCAAACTTATTGAACAATACACAAAAAATGCCCGAATCAGCCCAGGTGAAAAAATTTCACTAACTAGTACAGGGATTTCTGTGGAAACAGCTATTTTCCCTTTGGACTTTGAGTCGGTTGTTGAAGAAGTACAAGCTAGTAGATTTTCTGGATCTGGATCTGGAGAAAAAGGAGGTGGAAGTACTTACATGTACGATTTTGAAACTATTCGTCTCCCCCTTGAGGCGATACAGATGGCTCGGTCCAGCTTATCCGTAGATCAGCAACCTCGACTCCAGCTGGTTGCCTATAGCAACGATTTATTGTTTCACTGGGGAAACGGCAGAGATTGGGACCTGGGAAACCTGACTGAACCAGAGGAATCTTCTGAATTTACTGGAAATTATCGAGTTCTATCCATGAAATTTGACGGGTATTTAGTATTTATGCATCATAGTTAAATCATGCCTATTTTAATATGAAAATTTTTACCTGAATCATGTTCCGAGAATTCTCAAAAACATGTTCAGCATATATGTATGGACTATGGACATTGTTGTGAGAAAAACTGCCCGAGATGCAGTAGATGCTTAAACAGTAAATAGTAAATAGTAAACAGCGTAGGTAAGCAGATACACGTTTTCACTGTGCTTGTAACTTGTAAATAGGGTTACAATTGAGAACTTAACTGAGCCAATCGTCTACACCCTTCCTGCCAATCAACCCGTGAATAATTCGTTGAGGTGGGTTTGCGTATTTTGGGATGAAGTAGGTGAGGAAGTAATTTAAGCAGTTTATTTATCATTCTCAATTCTCACATGTTTCTTCTCCTTTCTTTTCTATATTATACGTATATTATTATGTATAATACTCAAGTCTCAAGTACTATTTTCCGCCGTTGTGGAATTCTGAATTCTGAATTGAAATGCTATTAATACAAGTCGAATTTAAATTTGTATCCTGTATTTTGTACACTTTTGGATATACTCATACACATAATACATAATACATAATACGATGGAGAATTAAGATGAATGGATTCGATTGACAATGTGACTTTCTTAAACTTTGTACTTTTGTATTCTGTATCCTGTACATTATATATTATGTATTACGAATTACGGATTACGGATTACGAACTATAAGATTAATTGAGCTTCCCCGATGTGTGTCCCAGTCCTAGTTCAATATTCAATCGAGTAACATTGAATATCACTCCAAACTCCAAACTCCAAGCTCCAACGGAATGGAATGGAATTTGGGATTATTTTTTAAAAGAGAATAATAATGATGATCACGTTGATGTTGATGTTGATGACAGCGATGATAAGACATAAGACATACATTTATACACATGATACAATTGCCCCGAGTCCACACCAAGCACCAAGTATCAAGTATTATGAGAAATAACATAACAAGAGAGGATGAAGGATGAACTAGGACAAAAAAAGGGGAATATCAGTACCATCATGTGAAGAAGCACAAGTGCCAATAATTAAGCCATAGGCTACACACGATATCCCTTTTCCACTAACGATAAATGCACTAGCTACAAATTTGTACACAATACACTATACACTGTACATAGTAAAGACATGTGGACAAACTGACCATCAACAATACAGATACAAGATACAGATTGAACACTGAACATTGTCTGTTGCCAATTGCCTACATAACTTGTAACTTGTAACAAGTACACGTGAATTGCCATCATAATATGAAATCTGTGAGACTGGGACACAGACACAGACCTAAGCACAAGACACATTCACAATTCACACACACACACACACACACACACACATGTACATGACTGAAACGGGAAAAATTGATAGATACTGATAGTAGTTGTAACAATTGACCAAGTACAATAGCAAATGAAATGGACGTATCTATAAACATGGATAGATTTTCCGTTCACATGCAACTATTACACTTGTACGTTGTACATTGTAAATGTTATATTGAGGAAATTTAATGATGATGATGATGATGATGTTATTACACAGAGAGCAAGTGGTCATCGAGAGGAATGAAGAGTATTGAGTTATCAAACGGGACAATGCAATGTGAGGCAAATCATCTGACTGCATTCAGTATTTTACTGGATCCCAGACCAAGCGCTGAAGAGGTGATTCATCCATTCATTCATTCTTTCTACTAATTTTTAGTTCAAATGCAATTGGGGAGAAAATTAAGTATCTGTTGATGATTTTGCGAAACCAACCAGTAAATAAAGCAATGGGGTGCATGCATAAATTAACACTAACATTGTTATTGCTTTTGCCGTTGCAATTGATATTGACATTGGTATTGCTATAATACTTACAATTAGTACTATGATGAATACTACGATGAGGAGGACATGTCACGTAATCCTATTGACACTAAAGAAGGTGACCTATCTGCGTCCAATTCTACCACAAAGAAGAAGAAGTCAAGCAAAAGCATTCACAGACACGTCCTCTCTGTTCTCTCAAGTATTGGATCCGCACTCTCAATGACCGGCCTGGCTATCACCGTCCTCACTTTTGCCCTTTTTCGGTACGTACACATGTCTTTCATTTAATTTTTATTCATAGAGATTTGAGATTTGAGATTTGAGATTGGAGATGGTACAAAATAAAATGGCCCATGAATGATTAATTACCGGATGATGATGGTGTGAAAATTAGAACGTCAAATATCAAGATAAAAATAAATATGATTTCTCTGGATGTCTGTTTCTGACTTTTGACATAAGAAATAAGAGATGATCAAACGTCTAACGGGCTTGATTCTCGGAAAATTTTGAATGTTGAATGTTGACATAATTCCTCACTGACCATTCTCAATTCTCAAGTCTCAACTGTCGACTTACAAAGTTCAAAATCACACAAGATGCTAGAGGTGATAGTTGATGGTACTTGTGTATAATTTGTTTGTGTACATTTAAAAAAATGACATCATAAACAAATAGGTAAAAAATAAATGCATACCATTACATGTCTCATTAAACACGCATAATATGATTACATCTCCAACGGAGGGTTTCATTCATTAAAGAGTAATGACTAAATGCTAAATATGCATGAAAATACAATATATACATTATACATTATACACATTACACATGTAGACAGAGAGAGGGAGATAAATTTTAAGAATTATGAAGCAATGAGTAGTTGAACTCATGAACTACCGTATACATAATGTATCATATTATGGCATGTACAATGTACATTGTACAACGTACTTAAATGTACAAATGTATTGAAGTTGTTGTATGGTTTATTGAGAAGGTTAAAGAATGATGAAAATGTTAAGGAATCCGTTTTCAATTAGATGTCTCATTTCTCACATAGCTGTTATAAAAACATGCACTCCTGTTTTGTGTTTGAGTTTTGAGTTTTGAGTCTGTGGAAAAAAGGTAGTTGACACGTTTGTGCAAGAAAAACGTGAGCATAGTTTATACTTTATACAGTAGATCGTTGTATGGAGTATGTGCACTTGTTCTTAGGCAAAATTTAATTAAATATGTAGAGAAAACTGAAAGAGGATGAACGGACGTAAATAAAAATAAAATGGAGAAAATTATAATTCATAATAATTAATAGCATTGCCTTTTCTTTCTATTGTAAAAACCCACATTGAAATAAATCAGGGACAGAGAGTTTTATACATATTGTATTGCAAAATGTACAAAAACAAGAATAACACACTTGAAAGCTCCAAGCTTCAAGCAGCTTCAAACTCCAAACTCCAAAAATAGGCATCGCAAGAACGGTAAGTGCAAAATCCTTAAATTTAGAACCCATTACCGTTTTAATACCTAAACTTTTGGCGTGAGAATTAATCTGTGTGGACAAATAAATTGTATTGCAGATTTGCAGATTGTTCAAGGTAGATTCTAGATTGTTAATTCTGTGTCTATTGTCCATTCACCATCTACCTATCGTCAATCCGCAATCTGCATAGTGCATGTGTGAAGGATAAGGCTTTTCATACTTTAGATCCAATATTTGTAACTCCATATTAGTCAACGTAAATGCCAGACTCAAGACTCAAGTCAAATCAAGTCAAGTCAGGTTGTACATAGGGCATAGAGATACGATTATTACTGATTACGTTTACAAAAAATGAAAAGAATGATCAAAATGATGATAATCATGTAATATAATCTATGCATAATAAGCTGTATCATCATCTCATTATCTCAGCTCAGCTCAATTCAACTCAAATGGGACTCATGTCAATGAGTGAGACTTGCTTTGAAATTCTAAATTTGAATTGACTTGATCAGTTAGAATGTAGAATTTAGAGTCTAGAGTCTAGAATCTAGAGTCTCAATTTCCAATTCAAACATATCGTAAATGACAGAGAATAAAATGGACAGAATACTGTATACTGTATTAAACTTAAACTTTTTGTATTACCCATCTCCTCTTTCTTGTTATTACTGAAGCAGAATTGATTTGGAAAATGATGCATGCTTGCATAAGTATAAATGTATTGAGAATTGAGAATTAGGAATTGAGAATACAGATAAGTAGAAGCTCACACACTCATTGTAGTTGCGTACATTGTACAATGTATTTTGTATGAATGCACAATTTACAAAGATAAAAGATAGGATGCTCCATGCTCCTAAATAGGCAAAGGTCTATTACATATTACACAATAAAGATATCTACTTATAATCTTTCCATCTTTTTGTCTGATTTTCCACAGACATTTTAACTAATGCAAACAAATATATTATACAGAAGAGAGACAGAAAGACAGGCAGACAGGCAGAAAAGTCCAAGCTCTTATTGTAGTTAGTAGTGAGTAGTGAGTGTTGCTGAACTTGAAAGTCCAATACACACAATCACATAGGATTTCCTTAATCCTCTCTCCTTTATCTAACTCTTTATTTTCTTTTTCTCTTGGACTACCTTTGAATAAAAAGAGAATAAAAATGTCATGAGAGAGAGAGAGAGAGAGAATGAGAAAGAGTGGGGAAAATAATACAAGATGAGACTTTGAATTTTGAATCCTCTTCTGATTACTGAATGGTGAACAACAAAGTGCATCCAAGATTAATGTTTCTGAGGAGAAGGAGAAGCATGGTGCATATTCATTATTCATACATGATACATGACACACAGAAAAGTTTAAAAGTATTATGGGGAATGCCGCAAGAAAAAAGTTATACAGATAAATATAATACAATCAGTCTTCTTCTTGGTCCTTTGTGGCACCCAGAAGCAAACACCAAACATCCACCATCGCAATACATACACAAATACAACAAGTAAAAGCAGCACTCTTATTATTAACATTGTTTGTGGTTAATATATAAATTTAAAGCAAGTCATTTTATTTATTATTAAAGGGAAACTAAGATGTAGTAGTACTCGAGGAAGAAAACGAAGAAGAGGAGTAAATCAGGTTGATTGCCAATTGCCAATATTTGAACATATCTATTGTACTAATATAATATACTATATGTATGTACAATGTACAATGTACATGGTCTCTATGGAGATGTATCTATGCAGGTGTCTAGTGTCTATTCAAATAGGGCATTTGACTGACTTGTGAGAATTGAGGATCGAGGATTGGGAATTGGAAATCGAGAATTGCGAATCGGGAAAAAGAGGGAGAATATAAGAGGAAGGAAAATTTTATCTTGTCCATATTCAGAAAAGAAAAGAAATGAATGCATAATACATAATAATATCCACAATGTACAATGTATAGTAAATAGTAAATAAACAGAAGACGAAGACGAACAAGATTCTTATCCGAGGTCTTAATGCTACAAACCGTTATGTCAATAATCTAGATACTTGATACTTGATACCATAGTCCTTAATTAACTCTTTATTCTTTCCTCCGTCTCCTTCCTCCACAGTACGCAGATACAAAGTACAACGTACATTATACCTGGCCTTCCTCTCATAACTCAGCTCATTTCTCTGTTGTCTGTCCTCCATAAACTTTAATTATTATACAATACTTGTTCTCCCCTCTCTTTCTATTTGTATAATGTATAATGTATCATGTATAGTATGTATAATCCCATGAATCAACTCTCCACTCAACCAAGAAATTATATCAGGTTCCTTGCTTACTTATATCAAAGATTGTCCAACTTCAAACTTTGAGCATTTAGTCATTCATTTCCCTACTTTAACACAAGGATGCTGATGCATTTGAAAGAAGCCATTTTAAACCCTAAACATTAAAAATTAAAAGCTTATTAATTTGTACACTTTACAAGCATGACTTTTTAGGAAATTTCTATATACTTTCGGGAAAATCTAAAAAATGATTAGTGTGTCAAAAAAACTTGTACATTGTACAGTGCTCGTCTTTTTAAAAAGTTTTACTATTCTAAATAAAGCTGCTCCTAATCCAGTAATATCATCAACCATCAAGCATCAACTTCTCTTGCATGTTACATATGAAGAATGTAGAATATACAACGTAGACTATACATTATACAATAAGCTTCTTTTTGCAAACTTTAAATCATGATGCTTTAAGACTTTATTGCAGCTACGTACAAAAATGCAAAAGTGCAACACCATTTCATTGTTTACTTGTAATTTACAATGCAGATGTACAGTGTACACTGTACAGACACATAATTTTATGCACAAAATGCACAAAATGTATAGTTTTACCTGATTGTGCACAAAATATGAAGTGAAAGAGGCTAGAAAATTCAAAAGGCACGTTTGTGGAGAATTGAGAAGGTAGGATATAAATTCATCAAAGTAATTTTACATTGTACATGTACATCGTAAAAAATATGTAAAGGGTGTACATACTACACACATCTTTGTAAAACGTTATTTTTCTATTTTTGTTTTCGTGACAGACAACTCAAATGCTTCTCTTAAGGTTAAAACTAATGTATAATGTTGAAGAAAATGGTAAATTACACAGAACACAGTACATACATCTAAGAGAAAAAGCATTCATGATCTATAAGTTTAAAAGTTTGAAGTTTAGACACAGTGTAAAATACGGTACAGTACGGTTTTCAAGTGTAATTAATCCGAGGTTGATTATGACCAGTGTCCAGTTTTAATGTCTAATCACTAATCAGAGTTCAGTGTTCAGCGTTCAGTGTTCAAACAGTTAAGAGTAAAGGAACGAGCGAACAATGGTTTCTGTTTCCCCCTCAACATTGAAGCTTGCAGATATGATATGAAGACATTGGAGTTTGGAGTTATGAGGATAATAAAAATCCATCTCGTCCAATTAGTTGTATTTTTTATGTTCACTCTCTCATTTCAAATCTCTCTAATATTTGACCATCTTTGATATTTAACATGTGATAGGTCTTTGAGGAAGGAGCGGTCAAATCGGATTCTTTTGAACATGAGTGTGTCACTTTTCTTCCTCCATCTGATTTCATTGTTGAGCGAAGCAAAGCTTTGGGCAAATGCCTGTTTCATCCCCTCATTTCTCCTTCACTACTTGTTGCTAAGGTAAAACATACAAAGATAAAATTATAAGACATGAAAGTCAAATTGTAAAGTCGAATTCTTTCTAATCCTTGTAAATTTTCTGCATGTTTTTCTAAATTTGTAGTTCCATAGGCTGGATGACCGTTGAGGCTGTTCATATGTACAATCTACTAATTTCTGTCTTTGTCAAGCCACAGGCTCGATTCATCCTAAAACGATCTATTTTTGCTTGGGGTAAATTTATTCTCACATTTTTTCACACAGTAAAAATGAACACAATGTTCTTGATTCTTGATCCAATGATGACATCCGCAATCCGTATTTTGTTTATAATTCTATTGGTCATGATGGATTTCATGTAAAAAGTACGGAGTGTGGAGTGTAGAACTTTTGTTTTCTAACACGGATCTTTCATAATTCCATGTGTATTACTTGTTACTTAGTAGAGTAACGTCCATTTTCACGGTAGTCAGATCAAGTATCAAGTAACAAGTCAACAATCGTGTCTCATGCTCGTTGTTTATACAAGTAACAAGTAACTAACCTCTGCGACTTGAAGACAAAGAAATGACACTGATGGCTACTAAGCAGACATAATTTCTTGTAGTGTACTTTATCCAATGTCCAATGTCCAATGCACATCATCAACTTGGTTCTTGGTTATTGCATGCATACAAATCAGCAGTCAGTAGTCAGTAGTAAAATCTACTTGTGTACAAGTCAAAAGTCAACCCAAGTCAATACAATTCAAAATTCAAATGAAAGGCAGTTTGACACTTAAATTTGCACTAGACTAGGAAATAGCAAATAACTATCTATTTTACACTTGAATCTTGAATATCAAACATCGAACATCGAACAGTATACCTACTACCTACCACTTTGTCCTTTGCGTATAACATGACAGACTAAGCATGAACCTTACTGTATCCATCATCTATGTATATATGAGTAGATAGTAGATAGTAGATAGAAATGATTCATAAATGTCGATGTCATTGTATGGTAAGGAGCATTTTTAAACCGGAGACAGTTTTCAAGCAAAAGAAAACTAGTTCTTTAAAACCAGTAAAAATGTATAATAGTTTTGATAGTGAATAGTGACGGATTAGGTATTTATGGGAATTATAATGCAAAAGCAATCGAGTTCATTAATGATTGGGTTTTTGATCCGGAGTACAGAATACAGAGTGCGGAGTACAACAGTGTTATAAGTTGTAACCAAAAAGCTAGACTTCCAAATCACAAATCACAGACGTGGAAGTGCTCTCATGTTTAAATTCGTGAGGTCATTAACAGATTAAATGTTTGCAATGTACAGTACACAAATTATCTTTATTACCTAATTGTATCGTCTATCGTCTCTAATCTCCTTGGATGCGTAATATGTAATGTGTATTGAAAACTGGTAAGTAAATACACAGATGTAATGACTGACTACTGACTACTTACCAGTACCAAGTAACAAGTAACACTATGAACTTTAGGACAGAATGAAATAGTTAAAAACCTTTAAATCCAATATCAGCCATCATCAGCACCTACCAGCTTTCACCATTAGTAACTAGTAACGTTAAATTATGTCATCAAAGTATGTCGTTAGAGACGATGACAATATCGAGAATCTTAATTCAAGAATCGAGCATCGAGAATCTAGAATCTCCAACGGTGAAAATGTGTAACATTTCTCATAAGTATGGTCAATGGTCAAATACTGTGCACTGTACATTGTACATTGTACATAGATTGTAGATTGACAGATAATCGCAAACAGGTAGTGTAACATTTTAAATCCTGAGTTGATGTACATAACATATTATAACGTATGATGTGTAGTGTGTAATATGGAAGAATAGTGAAAAGTGATGATACTCATACACAGGAATATTATTATCATTTTATTCCTGTTGAATCAGAATTAAATGGGTCAAAGCAGAGCAGATCAGATCAGAGCTGTAGACAATAGAAAACAAGAAATGAAGAAACCAATCTATTCATCTATCTATCAATCTGAATGTGTATGTAGTCTGTAGTGTAGTAAACCCTGATATAATTTTATCCAAGTCACCAAACTACTTTGATGCCTACATGAAATATGAATAACAAGGCGATGATAATCATCGATCACTTCTATTGGTTTGCTGTTTACTCATACTGTGATCAAGTAAACATTTATGTTTCCTTTTTGCGTGTGCTATTAGCTATAGGGTGTATAGAATCTAGAGTTTAGAGTATAGGTTTTAGAGTATAGAATCTAGAGTGTAGAGCGACTGCTGAGCGAGTTAGATAACAAATAGTGAGTGATTAGACAATCACAAAAATATAATGATAATTATGATCAGAGAAACAGTTTGGTCTGTCTTCAGTCTGCAATCTGCAATCCATAGACTTTTACATTGTAAATTGGAATTGTATAACAAATAACAAGTACGTAGATCACAGATCACAGGCTGTATTTATGAAGACTGAAGACATGCCTTGTTCCTTCTTTTCATGTAACACTAAAATCATCATCATGTAAAATAACTGGACATTTGGACATTTAAATTTTAACTTGAGGATCGAGGATATCTTCTTTTTTTCTCTCGTCAAATAGAATATAAACACGTCAAAATCAGCAGGCTGACTTTTCATATTACATGAAATTGTTACATTGTACATTATCATTTACCATTACCCATTACACAATACTGCATAATGCATAATATATTTATTACATTGGAGACCCACTGGGAATTTTCTTCAGCTGGAACTTTAAGATTTTATGAAGTTGTACAACATACGCATTACATATTATTACATCTTAGATTATTTTTATTCATGCTGTGCAATGTTTCATGCTCAAAGTTATCTAGGAAGTGGAAGGTGGAGGAATCGAGAGTCGAGAGTCGAGAAAACAAATGCTAATACTTTTCCGTCACTCATTTAGTATTCAACATTCTAGATTCTATGAGATGCGAGATTCAAGATGATTTCAATAAAATTGGTTGATACAATAATATCTGGGTAATTCTTTTTCAACACGGCCACTGAAATATTTCGATGTCAAGAATTTTTTTCAAAATCGCAGGGTTCATGGCCCATGGGCCCTTTAGAATGGATATGCAACTAATTTTGCATAAAAGTCCTCCTATGAATTGTAGGACTCAACCAAAATTTAGTAATTTTATATTATTTTTTTCAATTCCCGTTCAGTTGTATGTTATTTGGCCGTTGTTTGAATCATAATTAAAGGGTCTTCCCTCGAAATACCCAAGTTGAAAAAAATCATGCTTCAACTATGTTAATCAGACTTTTGAATAGTCCTGGTCCGGTGTTGGGTATTTCGAGGGAACATGGTAAATTCGAGCATTAAAAATTTAACGGTTTCCCCGAAAATCCCCGTATCTTGTTTTGTCACTATGGTGTTTACATAACATTTCTTAGATACACGGGGTTGTTCCTGGGACTCGTTCAATTATAATTATGGAATTCAGTTTACTCAAGTGGTAACCATGAGATTTTGCCATTTTTCATGCGCATTTTGTGGCCGTGTTGAAATGGAGTTATCCATCTATATAAAATATATGATCTGAGATCTGCGCTTAACGTTCCCTGTAGACAAATAGTGTGCATCATTTAAATACTTGTATACAAATTTACCCACCAGTCACTCAAAACTCAAAAAGAATACCCAGAAACTAGAAACAAGCAAACATGCAAAATAAAAAGGCGCGTCTTGAATCTTCAAGATCTTAAAGAAACGTTTACATTTTACATAATATATTATATATATTATGATGTATGAGTTTGCGTGTGATATGTTATATGTAATGTATTTAATGTAGAATGTAGACAGACAATACTGATAGAAAACCGCGTTTGTTTTACACACATACATCTAAAATATACAATCTACTATCTTCATTTTACTTACATGTGGTATTTTTTACATTGTGCATATTCTGATATTCTATTGAACCGTAAAGGAAAATGGGGTAAAATTTGTTCTGGTTTTCTCGTGCTTATACAAAAGAAGATATAGCTGTGGAAATTCATACTGTGTTGACTGTTGCCTGTTGACGTGTAGTTGCTAATGGCTAATGGTCATCATGATGTTGATGATCATGATCATCGTGATCAAAATGATCCTTCCGCATGGACATTGAAAAGATTTTTAATCAAGAAAATTCTATGTAGAATGTAGAATCTAGAATCTAGACTGATTTCAAACCTGTGGGTGAGTTTAAAGTTTAGGGTTTGTTTAGTGATGGAATTTCCTGATCAGGGATGCGGAAATGCAAACAACATTTGAAATATTATATGTTTGGCTGGATTTTGAATGGGATGAATCACATTCTGTTTATCATAATGATAATGGTGATGGAAATTATTGCATATTATATTGTATGTACTTTTACTTGCATTTTATCGAGTAGGTCAACTGAACTTTTAGACATCCACCATTTAAGTTTCATGGTTCATATTATGTATTGATTTTTGATAAAGCCATTCGGAGTTTGGGTCGTGCTTCATTTGAAACTTGAAATAATTGAAGTGATATATGATAAATCTATTTCCCATTTTAATAGGGGTGCCCTTGCTGATTGTAACAATTTGTAGCTGTATCCATCCTGAAGTTTATACAACCGGTATTTATAATTTATAATTTTACCTTCGTGATTCTAGATGTATCAAAAATGCGTTTAAATGTTAAATGGTGCATTGCGTATTGTGACTTGTGAACTGCACTACTTAATTTGCCAAAAATGTGAGGCATAAATGATTATCAACGTCTTTATACTTTATGACTAAGGTCGAGGAGAGTGGTGTATAATGGCGGGACATTTGAACTACCTAATGTACTACAGTGCTTACTTGGCTCCTGCTGCTATCATGCTTGGAATCAACAGTTTTATCTTTGTCCGGATCCTGAAAGTGCTCTGTGTCCAGAGTGCTAATATGCGAAAACAAGCGGCAGTAGTGTCCAAAAATAATCGTAATCGAAAACAAATCCACAAAAATATGGAGGGAGGATTGGATGAGAAGAAAGTTGATGGAGGTGGAAAAGGGAGTCACGATCAACATCACAATCATAATAATAGTCATCGGCAGGAATATCAGAAGCTTGATACTATTAAATCAACGAGTTTCCTCAGGATTTCACCGACACAAGTAAAGGGTGCGATAACAGTCTCAGTTCTCCTCGGTGTAGGATGGTCGCTGGGATTTTTTGCAATTGGAAAATTCAAATTAGTTTTTGAATACCTCTTTTGCCTCTGCAATTCTAGTCAAGGTGTCCTCATCTTTCTTTTCCGAGTAAGTCCGGCTTTTCTCTTGTCGTTTCATTCCTGTTATACACATTCCACATCTATTGTATAACATACAAATTAAGTTTTGACTTTTGACGTGAACCTGTCATTACCTCCTGCGTACATAGTACATAGTACATGCGGTATGTGGTATACATGTCCGTGTTTTTTTATCCAACTACAAATTCAAAATACAATGTACAGTGTACAAAGCAGAAAACACAGGGGGCAAAAATGATTATAATAGTAATTCACAATATGGTCAATTTCAATCTCCAGAATCCTTTAACCTCTAACTGTACTACCGTAACAATAATAAGTACCCTGAAAATTACTCTAGATTCTAGTGTCTAGTTTCTACTTGTCTTACTTCTTACTAATCTAATCTAATCCACTTGTTCCACTGTTGCATGTAAATAAACATGTACCTTGTACATTTATTTTTCATTAATTCTAATTTACATGTTTTGGTTTACATTCCTTTCAGGTTCTTCTTCATCCACAGGTATGAAATATTATGAAATATCAGTAGATCAGGTTCCCCTTCCTCTTATTTCAAATTACAATTACGATACTCTGCTTTCTGCATCCTTGATATTGGATGTTGGTTGTTGGTTGTTGTAGTAATTTGATTAAAATATAACAGAAAAACATGTAATAATTGGAATGACTTTTTACTCTTTACATTCTTCTGATTTAAACATTCAACATGAACATTCCAGTTTCTTTTCTCAATCAATCTGTACAAAAACATAGACATTGTCTGAAATCAATTTTTAGGACACTCAAAGTATAGATTGTTTTCTATTAATATTCATGAAAATTAAACACATTTCAGTGTCTTGAGTCTTGATAGAAAGCCATTCTGTGAGAAAGGATAAGCGCCCATGCAGTAAAAGTTGATGTCTAAATAAATATGTCTAAAGTCGCCAATATGCTTCACACATAAAGATGTTGATATATTTTGTTGTACTTTCTGTTTGACTACAGGCTTCTCGGGTTTGGAGAAAGGCATTGACTTCCTTCGATTCACGAAGCGATTTGACAAGTTTTTACAAAAAGGGTCATAGTCACAGTAACAGTCACAGTCATAGCCAAAGTAATAACCAAAGTCAATGTCAAACACCATCTTTTCCATCCTCACCCACTTTTCTCTCTCCCGCCAGCTCCGCCAACAACACATTGACGAAAGAAGATCGCACCTCTTCAAAACTAGTTGAAACACTTGCCTCCATACTAAATTCTCCACCAGACGCAACATCAATATCTATCTCTATCACTCCAAAAACAATACCAGCCCCGCTATCCGGAAAATAGAAGGAAGATGAAATGCGCGATTCAAACCCATTTTCCAGCTGTCTATGTTCAATGTTCTATCATCTGTGGTGCTTACTATAAATACTTTTGCTCCTATGTCCAGTCTAAAGTCCAATTCATAGCTATAGTATCTAGTAGGTATATAATTCTATCATCTATCGATAGAAAATATTTTATGTCTAGAGTGTAGAGTGTAGAGCCTAGAATGTAGACAACATAATATGTATTATGTGCATTCAATTGTAGTGAGATGCTTTGAGATCCAATATCTGCTTTTTTCATTTGCATGATTCACGTATTCATGTACTAAGCAAAAAGGAAGTATTTTATATACAAAAGCGCAAAACACCTTTGACAATGTGTTCACGGTTCAAGTTCAGGAATGTCATGTCAATGTCACACGTCAAGCGTCAAACGTCAAACAACAATGCCTTGCAAAATTTTCTCTCTCTCTTCAGTTTCTACAGCACATCCCAATTTTTATCATACCATGGGAAATGTGAAAATGTGTACAATAAAAAATACAAGCACAAATGGTAAATGATAAAATTTATCAGATGTGTTTTCAGTCTTGAGTCTACAACGTCGGATATGGGCACAAATACCAAATGAAAAGATCAATTAGAGTATGCACTATGCATGGATTTGTAATATTTATTAGGTATAGTTTTGAGTATGACACCACAGTTTTTACATTAATATTCATCATCTTTTTTCTTTTATCCCTTATCTTTTATCTGCTACATAAAATAGCATGTTAATGCGTAAATTTATCTATTTTTGGTATTTAGTACTGATAGTTAGCTTTTGTCTTAGCTTTGAATTTCAGCGTTCAAGTTCAATGCACAAATTATGTATTCCAAAAAATATTGTTGTCTGTTGTCTGCGCTCTTCCGCCGTGATGACTTGTCATTTGTCACTTGGCACTTTGTCATTGTAAAATATTCAAGAATTCTTTCCATCATGTCAACAGTATTCATGAAAGGAGGAATAAAGTACAAAATACAGAATGAAACAATGTAAATATGTAGTAGGTACTTTGTGATTTCAAATTTCGAATGGTCAACAAACACAACAAAAACGACAAATGAAACAATAAAAATGGCACTTTACCTGTTCTTCGTACATCTTCAAAGTACAAAGTTTGTAGTTAGTCCCGGATTTTGTCCATCACATTGCTTGGAAATGCATTGTTTGTTGTCAACTGGGAATAAGGATGCGACAAATCACATGTAAAATGACAAGTATTTTTTCTTTGTTCTTGTCCTCAATGTGAGACGTTTGAGTGTATCGTACACCTTATATATGTAACATGTATAATGTATAGTACATGAGCACTTACTTGTTTTTAATAATAATTATTGTACTATAATGCAAATGAAGAGTTAATTGTTATATTATGAGGTTCCTTTCAACACCTCATCATAAATTATATTATGTTTATTTCATTGGAGTCCTATTTTGTCTTTGGTAAACAAAAGGCTAAACTTGAGACCTGATATATGAATAATGATGAAAAATGATGGTTCCAGAATAAGATACTTAAGTCTTTTGAGTCATGTATATATTTAAAAATCTTGGCTTTTATTGTCATTTATCTATTTTTAACAGTTTGTCAAAATAATTCTGTATATTATTAATCACAAGTATTTATGTATATTATTTGTATAAAAACAACAATGTAACAACAACAATAAATAAATAAATAAATAATATTATATTATTTTACACAGGTATAATTCTGGAATAAATTGGTTAAATATGCCTTCTAATACATAAATATATATTATATACGTCTGCCGTATGTAATGTAAATTTGTCACATCAATGGATTTTTACCTAATGTCTAATGTCTAAATTATAAATATCCTCTTAACTTACAAATAAATAAATAAATATTATCATTATTGTAAAAGCACATTTTTTTCACGTATGTTCAATAATAAGTTACCTTAACTCTGTACTTTTTTGTCCTTATCATTATCATTATTAAATTTATTAAATTATTGCAACTATATGCATATTGTAAATATGTATGTATGTATTTATTATTATGTATATAGTCAGACCTTTGGATTGGATTGGATTAGGATTAGGAAAATTCGAACAAAAATCGTATCAACGTATCAGTATTTTTCCTAAATTTTGTATCATCTTTCCATCAAATGATCAGTTTTCTTGATGGAAAGATAATTTTTACTGGAATGGATCGAGGATCGAGTCTCTGGTCGTCATTTTAATATGTAGTACGTATGTAATTTAAATATTTTTTTCTTCTTCTTATTTTTTAAACTCGTCTCTCGCACACGCTCATATCATGTTTAAATAAATACTTAAATAAATAAATACACACATGCAATCATACACAAGTATATTATGTATTATGTACCATGGTAAATGTTGGATTAATAAATAAATTACTAGTTACTAGACACTAGTCACTAGTTAAATTTTGTTCTCATTTGCACTCCTTTTGAATCCTGAATAAATTATAAATAAATTACAATTCACAAACTCCACGCACACACCATGTGTAAGGTGTAAGCATGCACACACATTTTTGCATAAATACATTCACTCCGTCTCAGATATCCTCAAATAAATAAATAAATAGTCAGAGTCAGGCAAGTGTAAAGTACTGTATTCTTTCATGTACAATGTATGTAGTTACCATTTACAATACAATATGATTTTTTTCTGCATATTTTAATAATTTAAATTCTAGATTCTATATTCTAGAGAATAATCAACTTTGATACCCGTTGTTGCTCCTTGTGCACTGTGCCCACTGAACACTGAATAGTGTACTGGACTATTGAATGTATCAAAAATCAAGAGACAAATGGGCGTTCATAATGCATACATTGTAGGTTGTACTAATGATATAGTAAAAACTATATATTGTGTGTACAGAGAACAGAGCAAATACTTGACACGGGGCGAAAATTGCATGTTCAGAGCCATTGAGTTTGATGTGATGCATAATAGAATTTTAATAGCATGCTGTCTTGTTCTAGGGTCAAAATAGAGAGGAGAGAGAAATCTGGGAGGTCAAATGAAGCCAGGTTAAGAGTCAAACGCCGTCTGATTTCCTCTTCCGCTCAAAAATCAAACAAACAAACAAATACTAATACACAGTACTTTTTTTTGTATTCAATATACAGTATTTAGTATTTAGTATTCAAAAGTTTGTATTATCAAGTCAAGTCAAGTTGAGGAAAAAACTTTGTGGAAAGGATTTAAAAAAACTTGTCCGTCTCTTTTTACTCTTTGCTATTTACTATTTACCGTTGTTCTGGAAGTTCACAAAATGCTAAATACTGTCTATTGTCTGTTGTCTATAATCGTGAATCGTAAGTAAAAAAAGTAGTCTCAGCTTACGCACATTTTCCATTTTCCATCTGTAGTTTGTAGTTTGATTACACCTGTGCAATATCAAACTGTTATATATTATAAATTATAATGTGTTATTATATTGTAATTATCATTACGCAATGACTGATTTCCTTTCCCTCTTTATTCTCAATTCTCAACGTAGATATGTATTTCTCATGTAAAAAGGAGAGTAACATGTAAACGTGATGGATAGAAAAGCAGAGTCTGACTCTGAGTCCTGAGCCAAACAACAACAACAACAACTACAGTAATAATAATAATAATAATCATGGTGGTAATGTGGGTAGTGGGTAGTTGGTAGTGATAATAATAACAGTAGTAATTCTAATACTGATGAGCATGTGGTGTTCATAATATGTACAATTTTCCTCTCTCCTCACTTTTTTTCCGCAAAAGGCAAAAGTAGTCTTTATCGTCTGTACTGTGAAAAAAAGTGTAATAATTGATGAAGTCTTCACTCTGATATTTTATGTAGGTACATTTGCAATATTTTATACTTTTTGAAGGATGTCTCTTCAGTAATTCGCATTTCCCAAGTTGCAAATTATTACTTAGTTTTTTCTCCCCTTACCGACCAACATTCAACACATTTATCTAGATCTAGACTCTAGACTCTAGACTCTAGAATGCAGATATGGATAGAGAAAAGGAAACTGAATGTTGGTTCGGAAGTTGTACTGGTACATTGTACATTGTACATATTTATCTGGTATGAACTGAGAGGGTGGAAGAAAGTATTCGCGGATTGCAATTTAGCATTTGAAAAGTGGTTAACACTCAGCATATAATTTGTATCACCATCATTATTACCATGATCATCATTATTATTATTATTATTACTCCATACACTACTACAGTCTACAGTCACACTGAGAAACGAAATCAATGGAGATAACAGATATTTATGAAATACATGTGGTATTTCCCCCTGTTTTTATCCTGTAATTTGTTAATGGAACTTTCATTCAATTTTCTATTCTTGTTTTTCTATACTTGTTACTTTGCACTGATTTGGTTGAAGGTTGAAGGAGAATGATGTATTTTTACACCATTTAAAAGAAATGTACCTAATTGTTTGATATTGCACCAAGTGTTGTGTTGAGAGTTGAGAAAATTGAATTGAATTGAATTGAATTGGACTGGGTCGGAGCAATGACACAGCAGAGATTTAAACATGCAGTATGCAATGTCTAATGCCTAATGTGTAACATTTTGCTGCAGCTGGAGAGACTCTTTTTGTTGTACGTTTTTGTCATTATCATTGAATTTGTGCAAAATGCAAACTGATTCCTCCACAGACCAAAACCAAAACCAACGTAGATACGTAATGAAAATTCACGAAAAAATTCAAGTCATAGTCATAGTCAATAGTTGTAGTTTGTAGATTGTAGTTTGTGCATATCGGTAGGTATGTACCGGTAAATGGTAAATGTTTGTAGAATACAGATACGTTTGTAAATTTTATATCCATATCCATAGCCATATGTACACATACCACATACACATTACACATTACACGTACCTACAAACATTTAAATGAACGGAGTTTCTCGTTGTCGTCATTTCTCATGTCTCCTTTTTTTCTGCTTCTTTTGAACTTCACTTTAAGGAAGTATTAACCGGTTTTCCCCTAACAAACAACACCAAACTCCAAACTCCAAGCTCACACTCACACATTCACTGCCTCTTTAATAATAATACTCTCCAGACCATGACCTTCTTCTCGTCTCTGTTGTATTTGTCTCTTTGGGCACGACGAATTCAACAATCTAACAGACGTCAAGTTTTTCCTTTTCTTCCACTCTGTCTGTTTGTCTCTTTTTTTTCTACTCTCTTATTTCTAATTGTCTTGAATCTCGAATCTTGAATCTCAAAGTTTGAATCTTGAATCAAGCATCCGAGATTAGAGCTCAAGTGAACTAAGCTGAATTGAGTTGAGTTGAGTCGAGTTGATTCGAGTTGAACTGAGTCGAGCATAAATTTTTTCATACATCATGCATATCATATTAGCTGCGATGGTTTTTCTGTATGAATTATGAATACCAGTACATTGTACATGTATGTAAATTTGCGAATCTTTTACAGCATATTATAGAAAAATGCAAGCATGTAAAGTAAATCGTACACTCACATCTTACATCTCAAATCTCAAAACTCAAACCCTTCTCAATTTTCAATCCAATACAGATACATATTACGCATACCTTTTCTTTTGTATTAAGTTATTACTATTACAATTACGATTACTATAAAAAACATGATAACTGTAACCCCGTGTCACTGTTTTGCTGTAAAGCATGCTGCATGCACCACACTCACATAATAAGTAATAAGTAGATGGATACATTTTGCTATTACTACACGAATATTAAGTTTAAACTCAATGTGAGAAACCTCATTTGTCTCAATTTAGGATGTTTTTGAACTGACGTAGAGAGAGAGAGAGAAAGAGAGAAACTGCTCATGTGAGTTTAATTCAAAAATATCTAATAAATAAATATGATTTTTTAAATTTAATTAAAATCTATTCTAGGATCTAGAATCTAGGTTTTGTGTCTTAATATGTATTAAGAAATTAAGACACAAATATGGCATCTGCATATCAACATTTTGTTTCTATATCTCACCTCCATAAACCATAAATACAAAATAGGCTTTGAGGCTTGAGCCTATCAAAAATAATTTTGTTTCCAAACTTGTATAATCTGTATACGTTTCCAGGTACATTTAGGAATTAATTGTAAATTATAGATAGGAACTTCACATTCTTTTTGTGAGGAAATAAATAGATGTATTATTATGATGCTACGAATTTTGTAATTGTTGAGGAGGAAAGCTTGATTGGTACTGAGTACTGACATAATCTGGATTTGACATACAGTCCATAATCTATAGTTCGTCACAATAATGATAATCATAATAATAATTTAAAACAGGAATGGAAGCATGATATTATATCATATCATACTTCATACTCCATACTTCATACCTCTAGAATAATAGCGTAATATAGCAGGTCTCTTCTTCCTCTTGACTAAATAAAAAAATAAATGGTACTTGATACACTTCTCTCTCTCTTTCTCTCTCTTTCTGCTTTTCCGTCTCCCATACAATAATTTAAATAGATATCAGATATCAGTTAACATCAGCAGTAGCAACAAGAACAAGAACAACAAGAACTGATAACTGATATTCTTCGCATATTCTCACGCATGTTAACTTTTACTCTTTTCTTCCTCTGCACGTACTTACTTGTGTAGTTCGATATTGTACATTATAAGTACAGTACAGGAGAAAAAATGAGTAGTTTTTGGTTACTTTTGCATCGTGTATCAGTAATGAGTACTTATAACACAAAATACAAAACACATTTAACTACATACACTGTACATGTATTTTTACCTACATAATTTTATGGTCTATGGTTTACATAACATATTATAATATATTATGTACTCTCGTATATGTATTTCTACATTATTATACACTACTTACAGAATATGAATACAGGAACAACGACAAAGTCCTGTTTCATCACCATTTTAATGTGTATAATTAATGACGATAATAAAAGTGATGTACAGTAATATTTAAATATTTTTTTAAAAAGTACATGTATATTTAGTGCATATCATATGCATGTAGTTATGTAGTATGTAGTATGTGTGTATTTATTGCTACGGTAGATTTAATTTGTAATTATTATGTAATATTTATATTTTATTATATTTATGTATTATGTTATGTTATGATATGTTATGGTATTTTATGATGATGAACCCCCAGAGAAGAAGAGATCGAAGAACTTGTAACCTTTTTTTTCTTTTTGAATAGTTAAATAGTTTGAATAGTATACACACATTTAGACAATCCTGTATTTATAATTACTAACAAGAATATTTAATATGATACACACCGTGATAAAGTAGCATAGATAGTAGACAGTAGATACTAGATACTAGATAGAGATAGATGGTACACGTGAAAAACCACAAGGTAAACCATATCACAACCGTATTTATATATATTGGAAATGTCAGTAAACAGCTGTCAGTGGTCCGTATAATGTATAATGTTTAAAAATCAAGGAATCAAGAGAGGAATGTTGAGAGTTGAGAATGAGAAAAATCTCATGACATTACAAATTACAACTGTAGTGTTTTATACTTGTATAATAATAATGATGATGATCGTAACGTAATAGCAGCTCTAAATTCTAAATCATACGAGTACTTTTAAAATAGTGGAGCGTCGAGCGTTGGTGGTAATTATACAATATACAATATACAGTGCACATTCATTTGACCTATAGCAAATTGTCTAAAAAGATATCAGTTTCAGTCAAGATTTTTTCCTGCAAAAATGACAAATTAAAACTTTTATGTAAGCCGGTATCACACACTAGTCACTAGTCACTACACACACGACATACAAATGTGCATTGCGAATTGAGCATATGTACATCTTTCATCGTGATCGTATAGCGACCCCGGAAGTTAGATTCCACGCCTCCACTATGCAATGTCAGCTACAAATGCATGTATATACATATATATCTACAACTCGGTTCAATTCTACAGAAGAGCTGACGCATTTTCATCCTGATGTGTTGGATTCTGTTTTATATCGTACATTATACATTGTAGTTTGTATTTTGAAAAAAAATCACTTAAAGCTGAGCTCTAGACTGTAGACTGTAGACTATTTGTAATTTGTAATTCAATGAAACTGTGCTTTCCTACACCCTAAACACTAGACACTAACTAAACGTACTCGTAGTCACTTGACATTTGATTTTGACTGCACAGAAAAAGCAAGCTACAAGCTACACGTGTACTCCGTACTCCGTAAAAGATACAACTTTCAGCTTAACAGTTTTAACATTTTGGCCTTTTATCTCCTCTTTTACAAAAAAAAACCATCATTATCATTATTCATTCACTATTCACTCCATTTGCTTTTTTTACCCTTTGATTTGCATTTAATTTGGACTTTTATGTCTGTTGTCTTGTGCCTGAATGTTTTACGTACATTTGAATTTTTCTTGCACAAAGTTGGGAACTGCAAGTCAAATTAATCATTCTACTCTTGCTCAATCGGCACGTACGACGTACAGTACCACATATGAAATTTGCATTAGGTTTCGATTGGGATTTGGATTTGAACTTGATTGGAATTAGATTGCGGTAGGATCTAGGATCTAGGATTTAGGATCTTGGATGCTTCTGTTAGTGTAACATATGTTTTGGTTGCCCTTCAGGTTTTTCACGTGTTATTACCAATCATCAATATCCAATATCATCAATGTTATTATGTATTATCTATGATCTATACTTGATACTCTATACAGTCATATGACATCAGATTACGTGTGTATACATACCTATATATATAGGATAGAGAAAAGACACCGATGTAGAAAATAGAAAAAGGAGGTCACCTCCACCAAGTCACCAAACCACCACCATTGCCCAAGAAAACTGTATAATAAATTAAGTAGGAAAATTATATTGATTTGGGGTCACATTCCTTGTTCCTCAATACTCAATACTCAATACTCAATACAGCACAGAACAGCATTGGATTCATACATGATACGTAATATTATGCATGGAAAGGATAGTAATGAGATTCAAAAGCTAAAAGTGATTGTAATGGTGTAATTTTAGTTCTAGTTCTCATCAAAATTCTTCATACTTCATACTGTCTACTGTCTGAGAAAGGAATGGACCATATAAAATGTACTTGTCATCCTTATACTAAAAATTAGAAATGAAGAGAGCTCAAATGCATACATATATAATATAGTATAATATAGTATATAATACATAGTGTTCGTATTAGTATAGTTGTAGTAGCTGTCACCTGTGTTTTGTGTATACATGATATTTGTATGCAATTGACAGTTGTTGACGTATTAAAGATATTAAATTTCTTGTTAAATGCTCTCTTTCCTTCCTTTCATTTTTTTTCTCGTATTCGTATTCGTATTTTAGAGGGTCTGTATAGATAAAACATGTACAAAAATGTATCCAACTCTTCTATATTCTATATTCTATACACGTGCATCATACATCGTACATGGCTGTCTTGTTCCATGTTACAGTTTACAGAGTGCAAATTTTTATCACACAGAGGATTTTTGCTATATGTGTATGATATGAGTGTCTATATGTATGTATTTCTGTAGCATGTCCTATGTTTCTATGTACGATGAAGATGAAGATGAAAAATTTGTTAAACCTAAAATAAAAAGTTTGAGTTGAAAATCTCAGAGTCTTGGCAAAGTTGGGATATCGCTACTGACCTGCCGTAGAAATTTTCTAGAGAATTGCTGCTGCTGCTGCTGTTGTAAATGAGGATTTTGATGGTGTGGATAGAAATACTGAGAAGGGCTGACAATGTGTGCCTCATCTAATTTTGACGAGCGTTTCCTTTTCCACAAGTAGAGCCAAGCAACAATCATTGCCAATTGAATAACGAGTAGGATGAAACCACAAGCAAAAATCCCAACACTCGTGAGACAGGAACCAGAACCAGATGAAGAAGTAGAACCAAATCTTGTCACAGATGAGGATGATGAATCCCAATCCTCGGATCCATTATCAAGTGAATCTTTCTCCCTCTGCCCATCTTCAAATTTAAATCTGTCAGCAATGTGAATTCGGTTGACGACCAAAAGGTTCTCCGGTGCTCCAGAAGTAGAAGAGTTTCCCGTGCTTCGTCGTCGACGTCTGCCGTAAGATTTCGCCTCGAGTATACCTCCCGTACTTGGGTCTGCGGGTAGGCTGCAATCCACGGGTTGACAACTGGGAAGACAAGGAGTGAGCAAGGCTTGGAATTGAACAACCGGTGAAGTTGGGAATTTAAAGGCCTCTGTAATTTATAATTTATTAACCCGTTAAATAAATTTAATGCTTCGTCATGTTAATTCTTCACCAATACCAGATTTTAGATTCTAGATTCTAGATTCTAGAGTTTAGATTCTAGACTAAATTTCTCTCATTTATCTATGCATGTGATTTTTTTCTAATTTTTATCAATCAAAATTCTAAATTACTAAATTCAATATCCGCCAACATTTATATAATTTAATGAATTAAAAACAAATCTATCAATTAGTAAAATATTTTTTTTTTAAAAAAAAAGGATTTCCGTACCAAATGGAGCTGAAAGAGCTTTTCCGTTTCCAAGTTGACTCACTGATCCCATGATGGAGGGGTCAGTTGGACATCCTCTTGAGTCAATCAGCACAATTTCCGCACCATCACTTCCATCCATAGCAATTAGTTCCCGAACAAAAATCTCGTAGGGACTCTCTTGATCCACAATTTCAAAACGAAGAGACAAGGGATCTCCAACCTATGTCAAAGCAATAAAATTATTATTACTATTATTATTATTACATTAAGAAAAACAGCATCACAAATCCCAAAGATAGCAGCTTACACGTCATACAAAATAAATTTTATACAGCTACAAAATATTCATTGTAAATTATAATAATTTTGGGTAGTTTCTTTTACCCTACTTTTTTTACACATGTACGTATGTTGTATGTTTTATATTTTATATTTTATTAGGATCAGGATTGTTATAAGGTGCACATTACATAATATGACATACGTTTATTGTATTACTCATACGCAAAGAAGAAAAAAAGAAACACAAGAAGCTAAAGACTAAAGTCGAAAGCGAACCGTACACCACACAACTTTCAAATATCTAAAGGGAATTCAAATAGGGGTTCATGTAAGCAAAACAGACATTGCCAACTGGAAAAAGTCCAATACGATTCAATATGAAAGAAAGAGATAAAAAGTCCGAGAGACAGAAGAAAAAGAAACAGAAACAGGAGAAGAAAGAAAGATGGTAAGCAGAGGAAAAAAATTAAAGAACAAGTAGAAACACTATCTACATTCTACATTCTAGAATCTAGATACATTTAACATTTTAACATTTTACATGTTCCATGTTCCATGTTATGTGTTATATGTTGCATGCCTCTGTACTCTGTATTGTGTTCACATATATCACTTCACTCTCAAGTCTCAAGTCTCATGTCTTACGGGTACAGTAAAAGACAAACTTTTTTCCTATGTCTTCATTCTTTTTCTTTCTCCTGTTCATTTTTTTACCTCTTGCAATTCTAACATGATACAACATACAAATATCTACAATCTACAATCTGCACAGTACAACAGCCTAGCTTAGCCTGAATCGCATTGACTTGACTTGACTCGGTTTGACTTGGTTTGACTTTGTTTGACTCTCGTCAAACACTTAAGACAGTGTACATAATAAAATTACGTATACAATGTACAAAATACAATATACAGTTCCATTCTACTCACACACATTTATAATTTATATGTTATTTCATACAGACCCACTACTCACTCTTCCTTACTCTTCGCTGTACTTTAGAATAGAATAGAATAGAAAAGTAAGACAGAGTAGAGCTGGCGAGCACATTCAGTGCTTTGCTACGGCTTTTGCTTTTGGTGAGGACTGAGTCGAGAGTACAGTACAAAGTCAATCAGTTGTTTTTATTAAGTGTGCGGTAAAAGTTACTCTTTTTTTCCTAGTTTCTAGTCTCTAGTTCATCCTCTTTCTCTTCTTGATTTTTTGTTATTTGTTCAAAGTATCTACAAACTACAAACTACAAACAAGCACATTCACATCTACATTGAAGTCGAAGTCGACATAGACATCGACATCAACATCAACATTGAAACAGCAGGAGAGAATTGGGTAGAGTGGAGGAAAAATTTGCACATCATCACATCCCATCACATCACATGAAGATGAACACGAACATGAACTGACCTTGAAGGAAATAAATTACACAATGAAGATGAAGATGAAGAGCACTTGTGCCTGTGCTCTGTGCTCTTTAAGTGTTTCAATCTACAATCTATTTGTCTATCCGCTATCCCTAGTCCGTAGTCACTAGTTTGTAGTTTGTAGTCTATATTCCATAATACATACATACCGGTACATAGAAAACTACATGTGCATGGATCTTTTATATGGGTAAACTGTGCAAATTATCAAGTACCATGAATCAATGTAGCGAGTGCCAGTGCAATCTGCAAATTTCACGAGTGGAGTAGAGCGCTGAATGCTCCTCGTTTAAAAATTGAAACATTTTATCCGGTTATTTAACTCTCAACTATAGACTATAAAAACTGTAGAAACTGTAGAAACTGTAGAAATACAAATATCTGTAGGTGCAATATGAAGTATCAAGTATGAAATAATATTCCGTACACATGGTTTATTTATACTGAAAAATTTTCATATCTCAATCCTTTAACATTTACAGTGTACACTGTACAGTTATACAGTTATCATCACACTCGAGAAACACATAAATCTCACTGCCAATTACCAATCTTTTCCTTTCAACTAACTAATTCATAATAAGCACTCCAAACTCCAATCTCAAAACTCCAAACTGCTAACTGACACATGTATTTATGTACATCTTTATGATCCAGATGTGAGGCGTAAGGCGTAATGAGCTCAATTTTATATTTTATCATATTTTCATTCCATTCCCCTAATAATAATCATAATCTTAGTGCTTTGTGATATCAGAGCAATAGCATTCATGAAATATCAAAGTAAATTCATAATTCATAATTCATTGCAAGAATAATATTAAGAGTAAAGAGACGAGCGGAGAAGAGGTGCAAGTTGAAACCACAAAATAAATGTACAATTTACTCTAGACTCTAGACTCTAGACCCTACTCTCATGATGCACTGTGCATAGTGCACAGTATCAGTCAACAGTAAACAGTAATACACAATAAAAAAATTATATCACATGTAGAAATGGAAAAAGAGTGAAGCGTGTACAAAAGTAATGAAAGAAATAGAGAGAGAGAGAAAAAAACAAATCATTTTTATCATTATCATTATCCTTATCGTTATTTTACAGATATGTGGCCTGTTTGATGTATGATGTTTGATATTTGATGTGTGTATTTGACTTTTTCCCCCTCCGTTTTCTTCTTGAGTCTTGAGTTTCTTGTGTGCATTCTTTCATTCATTTTTTTGCTAGTCAACTCACAAGTGCGCACAAATTGGGTTAGTCAGGCAAGTACATAATCTCAAATCTTAAAATCTCAAAATCTCAAGTCTCAAGTGCTGCTTATATAACTGTTCAACATAGTATGTAATATGTAATAAATGTATTGCATATTATCCTACCTGCAACCAAGCAAGTGTCTACCTATCTCTATAGTCTCTAGTCTCTAAAGGTTCAAGCAGACAGTGCAAAAAGTAAATAGTTTGAAAAATACACATGTATGTAGTTGTACCCATACTTGATACTTCATAGTTCATACTGTGCATTTTACAATGTATACTAATATCTAATATGTAAGAGTCCCATGGATTTTATGTAATATGTAATATGTAATGCACTTGAATCTTGAGACTTGAGACTTGAGAAAACAACTCGCACCAGAAAAAAATGACGGTGTATAAACTCATTAAAATGGAGAAAAAAGGAAATTTTGACTCTTTTTCTTCTTCATTCTACATTGTATCTAACATCTACTTGACTTGAGTTTTGACTTGACTTGACTTGAATTTATCCCACATTTCTTTGTAAATTGCACATTGCACTTGTATGTAAGTATGCTGTGTTTTGTATTTTTACATTTGTAAGACGGGGAAAAAATGATAAAAAATGTGAGAATTACTCACTACTGACTATTGACTTCATCCCTGTCCTACATAAACATGTTTGGGTTTAACTTCCCGTTTTGACTTTTGACTCAAGAATTTAATCATGTAGTAAAAAACATAAAGGATTCCATATTTTGTACATAACTCCTTCAATTCAGCTAAAAATCTCCATTACATAATCATTTTTTATGTGTACTACGATTTATTCCATTCATTTCAAAGAAGGAAATGGAAGCATAAAAATGTCTGTAGTCGATTGCTTGTGTCTCAACTCGGCTCGACTCAACTTAATTCAAGCTTTGAGCTTTGAGATACCTTTTGAGCTATGAGCAAAGAGCCCTGCTGATACATGATACAATGTACATGTGTAAGTTATCACGAATATTTAGTCCTTGTGAATTGTGAATCATTGCAAGTGAACTTGTTTACACATTATAGCTGACTCAGTTTAGAGTTCATCGTTCAGTATGGAAATTTCATTCAGAGGATGTATTATGTATTATGGATTACGTATGATGTATTATACAACATAATAAATTATAAATTATAATACAGTTTACAGTCTAGTTCCTGAGAGCATCACAGTTTAAAAATTTAAAAGGGGTATTTGGGCCTTGTGTCTTGTGTCTTCTGTTTTGCTTTGTATCCACATTCCAAATTCCAAATAAAATTGTGTGTTTGAGAAAAAGTTCAATCCAATTCAATCCTATCTGATTCCACATTCAACATTCAAACGACAAGCCCAGTCAAGTCAAGTCAATTCAAGCACAGGGTAAAGGAAAGTCGGGGGCAGTGCCTGTACGCTGTAAGTACGTGGTACACTGTACATTGTACATTTGGCTTTGTTGGCTCTGTATCAAACCCACTTGCTATTTTTCCCTCATCGTTGAAAGTTGAGAAGGAAAAAATATTTTGCCAGAACCAGAAAAACATAAATAAATGACGACAACAACAAACAACAACATGTTGTAAAATTCACTTGCTGAAAAAGTCATAAGGCTGTACACTGTACATTGTACATTGTACATTTTACGGGGACGTCTACTAGTATACAGTATACATGTATTATGTATGCAATCCAATCCAAGAAAATCCATGAATGAATCAATGAATGGATAGATTTGATACCAAATACACACACACATACATAAATAAATAAATAATCTATTGATGTTTGCATATTACTTTTCCTTCTTTCCTTCTTTCTTTCTTTATTGAAAGTAAAGAGCAAGACATAAGTATACGTATGCTTTTTGACTTATTTCTTATGTAAAAAAGGAAAGAAAATCCCCTTATAAAACTCATGGAAAAGAGAAAGAGAAAGATGACAGGACTATGTACTACGATATGAAGGGGCAAGCGACAGGATGTGAAAATACCTATGTAAATTCAAGCGATTTCCATAAAACAGAGAAACTTATTAGTTAAATTAAAAATCTGTTGTCTGACCTGTGCAGTTTGGATATCTCCTCCGATTCGGTCCGTAATTCTCATGGTTACATTTGGAGAAGGCACAACCGCGGATTCACTGGCCATTGCTATAAGTAAAATGAAACCAATTTTTTATTAGTTATTACTCTTAATTCTGGATGTCGGATGCCTGCTGATAAAAATAAAGAATCCACATCGTTTGTATTTGTAATTTTCCTTACATTGTATTTTTCCATTGACTTGGAGTTCGATTCCATGTGCAACACTTCTATTTTCAAGATGGAAGGAGCATCTGAGTGCAAATCCAAGATCAGAGCTGGTCATAATTTGGTCATGATGTTGAAGAACAAGGTCAGCGGAAAATCGTCCAGGTTCCTCTTGTTTAACTCCACAACTTGGGTCAGCATAGTCCATAGTCATCTCAAACTCAAGACTGTTAACTACATCAACCATACAGGCATTTGGTCGTTGGCGAGAATAGACTTTTCCATTGAAGATTTTGTTGGTGGTGAGTCGAGCTTTGAGATGATTTGCAAGGCAGTCCAATGAGACATTGTAACAAGCTCCTCGCTCATATGAAGAACTGGCATTCATAACCAAATAGGGTTCTTCTACTTGAGTCACTGTTGCAGTAGAATGATGACTTAGACGACAAATGCCAGAGTCAAAATCAAATGTGTGACATCTAAAGAAAATGAAGGAAAGGAAATGAAGAGAACATCACATTATTTATTTGTTTAGTTTTCTACATTCTATTTCTCATTACTCCGTACAAGCGGGGACCTACAATATTTATTACAAAATTTCAACTGAATGGAACATTTTCCTCACCTGAATGTTGCATTCAAGCACAATTCTTTACATTCTTCTTTATCCGCAATGCTTTCATAGAGAGCATCAACAGTCTTGAGAATTCTATTGTCCAGTTTCTTAAATTCACACATTTTACTAGGTTCAGGGACACATTGACTTTCCATGTAGTCCAAGTTGGGCTCTGGCATGAATTGGGAAGGTTGACTGAGAGTGTATCGGTCCAAGTCACTCATGGTACAGGTTCCAGCTCCAGACTCCCACCAGGCAGAACTATTTTTAGGATTATTCATTATTAGTATTATTATCATTTTCATAATGAATCGTCAATTGTCATTTGTCATCCATCAATTTTTTACAGCTAAATCTATAGTCAATTCCATGTCATGGTAAATGAATTTGCACTGTAATTTATTAGCTTTGAGCTTTTGAGCCTCTGATATTTTTTCAATCCACTTTGACTTTTTTTTTCTCTCTCTTTGTTCTTTGAATTAAATTTTACAATGCCAATGTACATTCAAGAATCAAGTAAAAGTATCAAGTATCCTTTGACATTTTAAAAGTGTCTCATATGTACGGCATAAGTAAAAAATAGAGTACACCACAAACTTTTTTGGATCTTGATCTATTTCTTTTACGATACCGGTTGCCGATAGACAAGGAAAAGGATGAGATTCTGATACAGATTCCGACTGTGACTCTGATGAATAAAAGATAATGGATAATGCTTGGATTTTGGATTGTGGATTGTGTAACGCCCATGAGAGGAGAGAGCCGAGAAAAAGGAACGGTTTTGTTGATGAGCAGATCAAGATGAAGAAGAGGAAGAAACAAAAGCATAATGCATTTATACACTCTGTCGCTGTTGTAGTTTTAATAATACGTTTGTCTCATATTGTGCACCATGTAATTTATATTTATACGCTCGATATTCCACATACACATACACTTACAAAAACAGAGACTGAGACTGGTAGAAAATGCAAGATAGAAACATGTGACAATAATAAAATTTATATAAAACATAATACATCCAAATATTATACATCTATGTCATATTCTTTCTCCTTCTCCCTGTGTTTCTTCATCCGTCCTTTCTAGTTCCTAGACTCTAGTCTCTAACAAATAGAAATGGACAGAGAAAAATCTCCAACCTGCTCTCATTTCCTATAGAGATATTTCCTATAGAAATGCATCGAATATTGAGCCCTGTAATATATTTTGTTCCTTTTTTTCTTTTATGTAAAACAGGAACATGGTTCACCCAGTAATAGCGAATGGTGAATGGTGAGTAGTGAATAGTGATAGTAATGATACTGATTATAATAGCAATAGCAACAGCACATAAATATACATACACTTGTGCATCCTTCTTTGTGACAATACTTCTTCTTTCTTCTATATATAGAATTAAAAAACTAAGTCAACCGTACCTATAGTATGGTACAGTCTGTAGTCTGTAGTCTGTACATCTAGCATTTAGTACATATATATATATATCTACATTCTACGTGCATATAAATCTAGAAGCCTGAAAACGCTAATCTCAAGAAAGGATCTTTCTATTCTCTATTGATACTGATAGTGAAGAGTGGAGAGTAAAGAAGATGTCTATGTTTAGAAGATGAATACGAAAAGGAATAGGAATAGGAATACGAGGACGATGGAGGATTCAGGAGAATTAAAGCAGCATCAAACAGGCAATTAATCTTGTGGACACATAGTGGCCTGTATTCTGTATTCTGTATTCTATATTCCATCTGTATCTATTTCTTCCTCTCTTTCCATTCAATCGATTCGCCTCTTTTCCATTCTCTTCCCATTTCTCTCTCTCTCTCTATGTCTCTGTGTATTCCCTCTAGAGTCTAGAGCTCCTTCTCTCTTTGTTACCTATATCTTGTTCGTCTCTTCCTCTCATGTCCAATTATTCCATGTGAATTTCATTTTAGCAATCAAAAGACTGTATTTTTTTGCGTGTCCATCAGCAATGTATCTGTTGTATGTTGGATGTGCATGTGTGTTTGTGTGTGTGTTTTCTAGGCTCTCGTTCTCATCCTCTGTATGTGTATGTGTATGCGTATGTGTGTAGATTTACACACCGTTATAAAGTGATGAGGACGACACACCCCACAGAAGCCTCTGGCATTGTTGGTAAACTATTCCGTTTGCCCTTCTGGCCTATCCTGCATACACCATTTTGCCGTAAAATCCAATACACTCTTCAATCCAAACTCTAAACTCTAAACTCTACACTCTAGTATAATGATGCTAATAATAATATTACAATACACAATACACAGTGCATGGTGATGCATTTTCACTCCTGTGCATAACATACAATATATAAATATATGCCTGTATGTAGATTGTTGTAGATTGTGGGTCTACCACATAGAAGAGAATGTGCACTGCACAGAAAAAAAACACTTGCAAATAAATGTATAATATTAAACTACGTTGTAAAGTGTAAAGTGCAAAGAAAGGAGGAGAGAGAGAGCCAAAAGTAAAGGAGATGAGAGAAACCATGGATAAAAGCTACTGACCACAATAACCCAGTAAAGGTGTGGGTTACATTTAAATCTTCTCACGCTATATGTACTGTGTGATGTATGATGTAGCATCTACTCTATCAGTGTCTTTTCCTATATTCTATATTCTATATTCTATATCCTTTGTCCATTATGTAAGATTAGGCTAGTTGGACAACGTAGATCGTGTATCGTACATCCACCTTCTTCTTCTTCTTGCTCTTCTTCCTCCCATTTTTTAAATCTTGATGGTTGATGATGATCCTTTCAATGACTTCAACTCGTCCTCTACTTCTTCTTTGACCGACAAACCAAAAATGGAATGTACATGCAGATACTTTGTACATATTTCCCCTGTAGTCAAAATTCAAAGCTCAAAACTCAATACTCAATACAAAGTGCAAACATGAAAATGAACATGGTCTCTTGCATCTTGTATCATTTTTTTACTTCAACTAGCACATAATTTGTAGCCGATACACTATATTCTATATTCTATATCCTCTGCACTCTTCACTGTACAGTCTACAGTCTAAGGTCTGCAATGGACACGACTTAACTTAAAAGACTCGTGGATCGTGTACATTTATGTGTACTATGGTTTACCTTTGCTCCTTACTTGATTCTAATGGCTAATCATCTCCCTAAAACCTAAAACCTAAACCTAGAACCTACAGCTTTGAAAATGCAAACTCAAAACTCGAGACTCAAAACTCAAAACTGAATACAAGTAAACAAAGCGTACACATTTATGTATGCTTGTAAAATTCAGAATATGAGTGTTGTACATGCAATTCATTGTTTTACAAGCACCATTACACCACACCACACCACACCATGTATGTAGGGTAAATGTACATGTGTGCATGTGTCTGTTTTTGTTGAGCATGGGATGCTGTAAACATTTTTTACACATGCATTGTTTCTCTTATATTGTATAATAGTCATAAAATGATGAAGGAAACGAGAAATAAGGATGAAGGAAAAGATAAGACTCTCCACTCTCCACTTTACACTCTACACAGAAAAAGGTAGGCTAAACCGCACATTCTACATGTGCTAATATGCCATATTTTATATTGATATTGATATTGATGTTGATACGCAGATGCATATTATATTACATGTTATATAATAATTTACAAGTCAAGTCAAGACAAGACAATGGAATGACATGACATAATTTCGATTCGAATCTGGGATTTGAGACTTGTGAATTGAGAATACATTCATACTTGCTACTTGAACTACAATCTAGAATGAAAACTAACTACAGCTCAAATCTGACATCAAAGTAGACTCTAGACTCTAGACTCTAAACTCTGTACTCACCGGCAGGCGAATTCACGTTCTTGAATACAGGCATCGAGACAAGAAATTCTGGTTGGCATTTGCATCGTCTTCTTCCCGTCCGCTTTGAGCACATGACCACGAACCAACTCAAATGCCCATGAGCGATCACACATCCTTGCACTGGGAAGACACAATTTTTGAGCATACATTGTGAACACCGGAAACTGGGATTTTGTCAGCAGCTCTGAAATTCATAAACAAATACATTATTTTTAATATAATAAATAATAAAATTAGACAGTTTATACTCATCTATTTTAACATCATAATTTATTTATACTAGTCCGAAGGAAAAAACTTATGGTTTATTTATATATTCTACCGCCTGAAACATGCAAGTATGTATCTTAATGTATAGATATTTGGAGTTATTGCGTGTCCTCCCCATTTTCAATCACCATGTAGACTTATTTCAATTTAACTTAGGTATAAAATATTATTTATTTGACAACTTTATTTGTCCTTTGTGTACTTTTACGTTATTCCTGTTTCATTTGTAGAGAATCAAATAATAGAACAGAACGATGTACATACATTCCTGTATTGACAAAACAAAATGTTGCCAATTGATGACAGACACTCAGACCTGCAGTCTATAGCAATAGGATGTGAATCTCGTCATTTGTGGCCTCTTTTTTCACTGTTTTTTCTCGTTTTGTACTGCATCTGTGTAATAGACTTTTATTAGCAGTGAACAGTTCAACGCTGTTAACGTCGTGACATAAAAATCCACATTGGAAATTAATATCACTTTTCATTGTAAAACAACAACAAACAAAAAACAACAACAACAGAACTGCTGACTATTGACTGTGTAAAATAAAAGTTGGACACTCCAAATGCACAAAGTGCATTTTGCATGCACGCACTCCAATTAATTATTCACTTGTTATATTATATACTTGTGATATTTACATATTCTAAACATTTAATAGCAACAGGAAAAAGTGAAATGTTCAATAAAAAAATGATGACAAGTCAATCAAATCACAAAGGTTGAAAGTTGAAAAGTTTCCGTTGTTTTCATCATTTATTGTGAGTTGTGAGTTGTGACCCTTGTTAAAATTTTGATTTTCGATTTCTTTGATTGTTCTTTGATGCGGCATCATAAAATGATTGATCCAAATATTTTGTACTTGGTCAAAACCATCAACTTGACACTCACTTGACTTGGCTCTGGCTCCTGCAGACTATAGACAACAAACATTCGTGTGCATTGTACATTGTGCATGTAGTTTAATTGGGAATGGAAAACGAATTGAAACGAGTTTTTGCACAAACGAGATTCTAGAGGAAAACTTTAGTTCCGGATCATCTTCGTACACATACTCTATATATCGACTGAGGAGAATGAAAGCTGTCATTTTCTTTACATTTGCATACAGATTCACTTAGTTCTTTTAGGCGCAGAATTTTAATCTGTATGACTGTTTATTGTTAATGAAATCATCTAAAAGGTGTTTTTTACACGTCTCGACAATGGAAATGAAATTCTACATTCCACATTCAACGTTTTTACTTTTCTACATGATTTTGTAAAAGTTTGAGATACTGGTGCTACAAAGTGCACTTGATCTCATATCCATCTCTGATCTCTGATCTCTGAGCATCTCAACTGGTCCAACTTGAGTTGATCTCGGATTGTGATCATCTCATTTAAATGCATTCACAATCCAATCCAATCCCATCGAATCCCATTGAATTGAATTGAATTGCACTGCATATAGAATATAGAAGAATCAATATTCAGAAAGCATTAGCAGCTGAATGTGCTTCCTGCTTCCCTCCTTTCCATTTTATAAAGGAAAAACTGTCCCAAAACTCAAAACTCAAAGCTCAAAGCTCAAAGCATTCTGAACCTGGTTTCTGGTTTCTAGTTTCTAGTTTCTAGTTTTTGGTCTACATACTTTTGTACAAGTGTAAGTAAGTAAGAATGGTTCAGGAATGCCAAATGCGTGTGTTGGTGGGTACTTTTTCCATTTCATTTTATTTCTCTCAACTCTACATTCTACATTCTACAATCTCCATTGTACTTGAAGTGTAGAATGTAGACTGAAGAGTAGAATGCCGACACATGCAGGTTCGGTAAGAGTAAAAAGTGAGTCACTCACACACACGCCGAATTCAAGAGAAACCCAACCTTTGCTCTGTCTACACTTTATACTCCGTTTGGTCTAGGTTCAAACTGGAGTATACCATAATATCATAGGCTTTAGGATACCAGACTTTGCACTGTCCGTAGAATCAGCTTGTAGATTGCAAAGTCTTCACATGCTACTACTACTGCTACTTCTAAGGCTACGGCTAGTTTTGCTAGTAGAAAAGTACCACATAGAAAGAGCGTGTGTAATAAAATAACTTTTCTTTTCTCCGTGTATGTACCTGGTGATCTAGTTTCTAGTTTCTAGTTTCCTTCCTTCCTGTATTGAGCATTAAGCATAGCTACATAATACATAATACATGTATTAACCATTGTAGATTCTAGATTCTAGATTCATATGTATAGCGTATAGGTTTCGGAAGATTCAAGTCGTCTTCAACTCCTTTACTTTCTTTGTCCTCGTCCTCTCTTGGTTTGTTGTTGACTTGGAATTTGAAATCGTTAGCATACTCAAGTAGTCAGTAGTCAGTAGTCGGTAGTTTGTGTTAACACGAAAAGCTCTAAAGAGGGAGAACATTTCCTCTTTCTCCTATTTCTCCTTTTTCACTTTCTCTCGCTCTTTCTTTCTTTCTTTCTTTCTTTGGATCTGAGCTGAGCTGAGTGGAGCTGAGCTGAGGATATCTTATGTACATCTCCATTTAACATGTGCGTTCTTAGTTCTTATATTTTTATTTGTACTTGTATCTGTAGGTGAATGTGCGTCTCTGTGTTTTGCTCAAAGGCTCTCATGAGTATCCCATCCCAATTCAACCATCTATCCATCTATTTATCCATCCGTCTATCCAGTGGTAAATAAAATAAAATAAAAAGCCGACCGACATGGAAATCTATATACGCACATTCAGCACACAGCTCACAGGTAGGTAGTAGGTAGTAGGTACGATGCGCATAAATTTTACTGTCTGTCTTCGATTTCGATGGATACCTCTACGGAGTTACTTTTCAACTTGCTCCTGTTTTTGAATTTGGAGAAAGGAGCAGAAAATTCAGCAAGAACTGAACTATTACTGTACTTGGACTCACATTGTACATTATACATTTGCAGAGACATGAACTAACTTGGAACTAATACTTTATTCATTTCCCTATTACGAAATAATGATACGTAGATGTATCAAATAATTCTACACTCTATACATTTTATTTTACGTGTGTGCATATAAATTGTGTAGACTGGATTGTGAGAATCTACGAGGACTCAAGAATCCAACTACTACATTTAGAATAAAGAATATACATAATATTATAATATATTATGTGAAATGTCCAATATATAAATCTCTCTATTCCTTGACTTCTTCTTGGGCTTAGACTTTTGTGCCTTCATAGATTTAAATAGAGGTGTATTATGAGTTGGGACGCAGAGTTAAAGGTATAGCTAGATACTGGATAAAACGTATAAGTACTTCCTACATGTACTTTTACCATTTGCATATTCTTCTTTCTCCATGTCCAAATCCAAATCCAAATCCATATAATATTTATTAATAGTGTATTATTACATCGTATCGTATAATATATAAGTATTTATAGTGAAAGCCAGGTTAAGCCAGACCAAGCCAAGCCAAGCCAACAGTTGAATTGTAATCGAAAAGTTGAAGACTGAGTTCGGAGTACAGAGTATTTATATTTAATATCACGAGTATTATTACCATTTCGAGTACTTTCTTATAAAATCAGAGAGAGAGAGAGTAAGTGCACTCACTATTCACAAGTGTACATGTACATTGTACATAAATTTTTGTGCGTGTATACATATATGTATAAATAGAAATAGACGGACTGGAGACTAGCGAGGACAACGTTTAGGTAGTAAAAAAGGAAAGGTCGACGGGAGATGTTCCATAATTTGAATACTGAATATAGGTTCCGCGATACACGATACATGTATCGTGTATGACGTCAACTTGTCTATCCATTTTATCCATCTCTCTCCTTATGCAACTGTACCATATTTTTCTACATACTTTTTATTCTACTTTCACGTTATACGCATAACATAATACATGGATAAATGTTGAGGAAAGAAAGGCGAGGTGAGTTTCTTACATACTATTACTGTGTTTTCTATGTTATCGGTGCATATTGCATATTAAGTACGGATAAAATATTATACGATATTATACAACTTACACACCTATATTGAAAAGGATACAGATACAGGTATAAAGAGGCATTAAACTTGTAGTGCACGTCAGCGTAAAGCTATTTATGTACATTTTTGATTGTAGATCTAGAATCTAGATTCAAAAGCAAAACTTTTCAAGCAAGTACAAAATTTGTTGCTGGAAATTTTGCTGTAAAGCTAACACAGAGACGGTACCGATCGGATCAAAAAGGGCATATGACTTTATTCCTTTTATTTTGACAGTACAAGAGAAATACAAATTTGAATTGACAGTTGATGAATTTGTTTCTTTTTCCTTCTTGATGACTTAATGATCATTACAATAAACAACAAACATCAAACATCAAACGGAGAGCGAAGAAAAATGACCGTTCTTCATCCTACATGAGTATTTTTGAAGTCGTCCGTACTTTTCTTCCATATGCATTTATTTACATAATTACCAAGTTGCATGTTGTCAACATATGAAATGATATTGTTTTTCACCACCAAGCCCATCATCATCATCATCATCAACAGCGACATTCCCATCATCAAATGACGGATGCGAATTTCAACATGTGAATTCCGAAAGGATAGTATTACAGCTAAATTCCTATTCCTATTGATGATGATGTTGATGTTCCTTGACTCGGTCAAAAACATTGTTTGGAAATTATGTTTTGGAACTGTGCATCCACTATGCTCTTACCAGAGAAAAATATGGGGAAATGGTGTATGTGAAATGTGAAACAAAATCCCTACATCATACACATAAAACATTAACAAAAGCAACAAGAATCATAATAGTAAATAGTAAATATCATAATAGTAAATATGTATCAAATTTCTTTGAACTTGAAACTACACATGTTTTCTACGTAATATTGCAAATGTATGGTAATAGCTAGTAAATATTTGTACATTGTACACTAAAATTTCCCGGAAACTTGAAATTCTTCCCAAAAAATAGACGTACAAATATCCTAAATTCATATTGTGAGATTGCATATACACTTGCTTCCCTTTCACATGTTTTAAATAAAAGACAAGCATTTAAAATTTATTGATATTTGAAATTTTTGTGTCGTGTGCATTAAATACATGATCATGTAATAAATATATAATATTATCTATAAAAGGGGAAGCGGAGGAGGATAGGTTATGCTTTCAGTTTGTGTTTTGAGCTTTGAGCTTTGAGCTTTTGGACACTTTTGCGGTTGAAAGATCATGACATTTTTAGATGACGATGGAGATGATGAAATGAGCATCTTTCTCTCACACTCTCTTTTATATTTGTTTCTCTAAAGGAGAATGGCGGTGCCAAAAGGAGTCAAAGCGGAAAAAGAAGAGGAGATGATTGATGATGATGTCGTCACATAACACAACAAAACAGAACAGAACACAACGTACAAATCATACACTTGAGATTCGAGATTCGAAATACACTCCATACTCAATCTAACCATGTTCAATGTTCAATGTTCAATATTCAGCATATCCAGCATATGAGCTTTGAGTTTGAAGTTTGAAGTTTCAAGTTTAGTGTTGATGACAGTCACTTAATGTGTAGATTACATGAAGGAGTGAACAACGTCATATCATCATCAGCACCGGTACTGCTATTATCCTTATTATATCATTTTTGAGCACCTCAAACATGGCATTTTGTTCTTTAATCCATGTTCATCTAGAATCTAGATTCTAGATTTTAGACTGTAGACTCTATACTTAACAACACATTTATTCACTACTACAAATACTTGCGCCTTTTACACTTAAACATTTAAGACAGTTTTTCTTTGAAAAAACGGTAAGGAAAATTATAAATATAACTATTTTTCCATTAATTTACCACGTTGCTCTTCTTTTTTTTAATAATACTGCATACTTATTTTTCTTGACAATATTTAACTACAAACCTCAAATTACATTGCACTTTTGACTTTTTGACTTGATACTTGATCATTGATAACAAATAAATAAATAAATAAGTACGTCTTAAAAAGTCGCGAGTCTAGAAGAAGAAGAAGATGGACGAGCCAGCATTTCGGTGAAAATATGTGTAACTGTGTATTTTTGTGTGTA
Source organism: Sminthurinus aureus (assembly GCA_034698265.1). Classification (NCBI taxonomy): domain Eukaryota; kingdom Metazoa; phylum Arthropoda; class Collembola; order Symphypleona; family Katiannidae; genus Sminthurinus; species Sminthurinus aureus. The sequence continues at coordinate 62,105 of JAQGBH010000119.1, forward strand.
TTCTAGATTCTAGAATTCTATTTCGGGAGAATGGAGAATGGGGAAAATGGATTTACCTTGTTTATCAGCTGCTTGACTGCGGAAGAGAACACATAAGCCCGTTTCAAAGTTGAGGGCTAGGCAACTCTGATTTGATTTGCAAGCACTGAGACAATCAGCTAGCTGAAGAGTGCCGGCTCTTGTCTCCAAAATATCATTCGGTGCACTGTACATCCATCCGGTGACTAATTCAAATGTGGAATCCTCATTCGTGCACGATGACACCTCGTACTGAGCACTCACAAACTTATTATTCGCGGACAAGAAAATTGTCAACGCGACCAAAATCACGTGGGCACGCGGAAAAAAGGACATGGTTTTTTTGTTTTCTTTATCTCTCTATTCAATTTGATTATTCAGATCCTCTACAGATCTTTCTCTTTCTACAAGTGAAAGAGAGAACTAAATAAATAAATGTGGATACAATCCACTGGAATCTGGAATTTGGAGTGGCTTATAAAATTCAATAGTTCAATCAACACAAAACTGATATCCAACTATCCAATCTTTTGTTTATTAAAAAATTTATACTTCATATGTATAAAACACTTGAACTTGGCACGAGAGATGAACTTGAAATAACTGCACTTGAAGTATAAATAACTATGAAAATAACAATAATAAAAACAAAAACAACAAATAACCAGAGCACAGAACCCGAGTAAAACTGTAAACTGTAAACACTGCACAGGTTTAAGTGATTAAGTACAAGGGAGAATGAAGAGGTTTCTGGTGACTGGTGACGGTATACAATATTATGTATTTATAATGATTCCTTAATGACACCACAGTTGAGACAAACTATAAACTCAAGACTCTAAACTCTAGATTCAAGACTCAAGTCAGCTGAAATTTTCTACACTGCTCACAAGTCAGCTCTTCTTCACTCCTTAGGAGTTGTTAATCGGGAAACTTACACCTGAACAGTGAGCGCGACAGCGACGAGATGGAATGAACAATTCTGACTGAAAGATGATGATGACAAAGGTTTTGAGAATAATGAGCATTTTAACTTAAGAGAGAGAGAAAGAGAGAAAGAAAGAGGAGTCCGAGGAGAGGGGGGTATGAAATAGTACACAGACTTGAGATTTCTATATGTACATCCGTGTGTACATTTCTTCTTTTTCTTTCCAACATTCTACATTCTACATGCAGTCATATGTCTTCCTGGTTTATGTAGAAGCGGGCCTCAGGCATACCAAAGCACAGCACAACACAGCAAAGCAAAGCAGTGTAAAGTAATGCATAGTGTAGCGTACCATAGCCAAGCCAAGTCAAGAAAAAGACAAGACAAGTTCCGTTAATTCGAATGCAACCCACACTACTACTACTACTTCTTCTTTTCTACTACTACCACCACCACTACCACTACTACAGCTCCTTCTGCATGTATCTAGTATCTAGTATCTAGTGTGTACGCTATACGCTATCCATCTTATTTCTTTTCCCCTTGTTTTCTTCTTCGCCACTCTTCACTTACTACTCATATAGAAAATTTCTGCACTTGAATTTCTACTGTAGTTGTAGTTTCATGTGTTGGAGATTGGAGACTCTCCATACTCCATAGACACTCTTTTATCGCATGAATTTGTGTGTGTAGTGTGTATTGTCTATTCATATTCAAAATTCAACATTCTCATTCACTTACACTCACTCATACACAGAGGAATTCAAGTGTCTCTTGATTCTTGATTCTTGATTCTTGCATCTAGAGTCTAGAATATAGAATCTTGAATCTTGAATCTTGACTCTGCTCTTCACAACAACAATGCTATCACCTCATCACCTTTTCAATGGCCATGGCAATCCTAATGTAATCTAATGTAAGCAATAAGCAGTGCGTACGTCTTCTCCTAGCGAAAAACCTACTTCTCGTCCCGAATGTTATACCAACTCTCAACTCGGTTCTTGCATGGAAAAAGTATGCTCTTTTCTCTTAATTCTGTACTTGACTTGACTTGACTTGAATTGAATGAAAGAGAGGAACTGTTGTTTTTTTTTTGCATTATCCTTCCTCCAATTTTACATGTTCTTTTGTACTTTTTTTTTACTTTGTACAGATCCTCAATATTCAATACTTAATACTTAATTTTCAAGCTAGAATACGGAATACGGAGTATTGAGAATTGAGAATGGAGATTGGAGATGATAAACATTGAGGATGAACTACCCACATTTGCTTATTTGGTTACTTAGGTGTTCAATGTTCGTTCATTCAATTAGGATTTGATTATTATGCCAATTATTGTAATTGTTCGTATTATTGTTGTTGTTATTATTATTATTACAGGGTACAGGGAGCAAATGTGAAATGATGATATAAATTTAGTGAAGATTTACATGCATATTTTAATGGGATATCAAAGATCTGAGGCTGACTTTCTAAGATTTGTGATTGACAATTTGATAGAGAGCTGGTGACGAAGAGGATGACAATGACAGCCAGTATGACACTGAATGACAATAATGGGATGAACCTCCTGTCATAAGGAGCAAGTTGTTTCATTTATTTGCTTCTTGGTTTGCTCAAGACTCAAAACTCAAGACTCAAGTCGCAAATACATACTTAATACTTACGAAAGACAAGTATGTTCACTTATACGCATTATAAATTATAAAGTATAGAGTATGGAGTATAGACAGCAAACCAAACAGAAATCCATCAACTTTTTTACTAAACTCAATAGTCAATACTCAATCCATTAAATATTGAATTGAATTGAATAAAATCAAATATATTGATTTGTTGTTTTTCTAGCTCAAGACTCAAGACACAAGACACAAGATGTGTGTCTACCTTTTGTACGCCTTTTATGTTTTAGCCTTTTGACTACGGTGAAAAAATGCGGTATTACCAGAAAGCCCATACAATACGTAATCCATAATACTGATATGTCATGTGTGATGTGTGGTATGTGGTATGGTATGTGGTTGAATGGTCGCCTCAAGTTTCTTTTCTTTTTACATGCATTTTTTCCCTTGGTTTTCATTAGATCCCATTCACATGAATTAAAGTATCCGTAAGAGTTCATAGTTCATATTTTTTATGTGTTTTATGGTCTACAACAATACATGTGGGTAATAGTTTAATAGTTAATAGCAATTTGCACAATCTCATCCATACTCCATACTCTATACTCCGTACTCCATTCTTCTACCAAGTACCTTCAATATATCATGTATCATGTAGATTATAGACTTATAGACTAATAGACGTACATCCATAATCTATACACGTGGACTCGAGACTCGAGCAAAGGCCGAGAGCCGAAACGACAACAAAAAACACAAACACACTCACTCACAATTTACAATCCACATACTCAATACTCAATGTTGAATGTTGAATACTGAATACCGAAAACTGAATCCTGAATGCAAATTACCGTTGATTTTAACATTTTAATCTCTATTAAAACTTTCAAGCGTAATAGTGTACGTGTATTAAAAATATTTCAACTCATGTTTTTGTTCCATGTTTCACTTCTTTTCCTTCGCTATTACCATTTTGCTCTTTGAGTCTTTGAGCCTTCCTTTTCTTAGTCCCTTCACCTCGTCTTTCTTCTTTAGAACAATACAGAATACAGAATATAGTGAACAAACTGCAAAACACGGTGTGTATTATGTATTGTACGATAAAGGGTGAAGGGTGAAGAGAAAAGGAAGAGAGATCTCAATTTAAACACTTTTTTTTTTTAAAAAATCCATATTTTTTTTCTTGTAAATTAATTTACGCTCCACTATTTTACTACTGAGGCGAATGTACACACTTTCGCATATATACACTCTATAGATAGTAAATAGTTTCTTTTTCCTGCTCCTTTTCATGGGATGATAAAAAGAGATGAAGAGTTTTAGCTCGGATTAAAGGGGATGAGAAAAAAACCTCTTAACATAAAGTATTATCAAGTGTAGAGTGTAACCAAACTAAAAATTGAGTGCGTAAATTGTAGATCGTAGATATATCTGTGATCTGTAGTATGTAAAAATGTATCCCATGATAATACAACATGCTCAGTTCAATCTTGTACAATGTACAATGTATATTGTACATGTTATATTATGCATCCACCATCAACACTAGGCACTAGACACAAGTCAAGTAAATGTCAATAGCCATGCAGATTTCTCACATTTACATAATACAAACTTGTAACAAGTAACAAAGGAAAGATCAAACTATATCATCTATATTCTATATTCTATATTCCCTGTATAATATATTCTCTATAGATATGGATGCATTCAAAAAGAGTACAGACTAGAGGCAAACCAAACCAACGTTCAAAATTTTTGCACATAGTGCAATATAGAATAAAACACATGTACAATGTACAATGTACATTGGACATGTATGCATGCAAAATGTTATATAATAATATTACATGGATGAATATTCGATCCGTACGTACGATGTAGGATGTAGAATGTGCCATCTTTTTTAAGATAAAAATGCACCAAGTTACGTATCTACTATCTAGTGTCTCGAGTCTAGTATCTAGCAAGATTTAGGGATTTTTTACGTGCTGTAAGTGTGTGGGCATAATGTGTTGTCTCGCTTGCTTGGCTTGACAACGCTCACCTTTTTTATTATTCACTTATCGTTAGTTTAGCATGGCTGCTTCGTTTCGTTGAGGTTTCTGCAGAATAATTCATTTCAGAATAATTCATTTCAGTTGCCACAGCAGCAGACTCCGTCATGAATAAAAGAAAAGATGAAGAGGCTGAAAGAGGAAAGAGGGAAAAGGAACAGAGACAGAGACCAAGATGAAAACGAAGGAAATGATACCAAAGTGCAAAAAGTTCTCTTTGAGGATCATCCATGCTCTGTCTTTTTCCCCTATAGTTTTTTTCCGTTCTTGTATATATAGTGTAACAGTTTTATCATCATCACTATCTTTTTAATGAATAAATAAGTATCATTTGTCTCCTCAAAGGAATGAATGAATCGTCTCATCTCATCTTTCACACAATAAAAATTTAATTTAATTTGAGGTTCCAAGTTCCAAACTACAACTACAACTAATAAACATGACCATAAAAGCAAGTACATAATATGTAACATGTACTGATCCATGTTTAACATTTAACATATTACTTAATTTATCAATCTCACTGTGGGATGTCTGCTCTTTTTTTTAACCTTGTATAGGCTTTTTCTTATTCAATTCTTCGTTATTCGATCATTATTTGTTATATCTGTATTATTATGATTTTTATTTTTACTACAGACTGTAGATTGCAAATATATTTAGTTTTTGGAGCATTCCAAGTTCCGAGCATTTAACAATAGTTTAAAATGAAAAGATAAATTGTACATTGTACACTGTACATGCAGAGTAAGCACCGGCGCATCTTGTTTTAAAAGAGCTATAAAATGTATAAAAGACAAAACAAACTGTATAAAGTATAAAATGAAGTATTTACGTATTATGTATGTGTGTATACTATATACTGTATACTGAATACACGCGGATATATATGGTATAAAAGGTACGCACGTTGAGCGAAGCAATAATAATAACTATTATTAACATGATGGCGATGATTATTGTACAATTATTATTACTCTACACTCTAAACTCTACATTTTACACTCTATACACCTTCCACACAAAATGGGATGGAATTGGAGGAGAAGAAATGGTATGAGAACAAGTGTGCAATGGAGTTTAATTTTAATTACGCACCACATTACATCATTTTTCATTTCATCTCACCACTAGTCATCCCTTGTGTACTGGTTAAACTCTAGACTACGAAGAACTAAATACATAAGGCATGCATAGTAATCTTCATCATCATTATATTATTACACTATTATGCGTTCATTATCACCCAATTTATATGTCTGTGTGTGGACTGTGGACTGAACTCCCTTTTGAAAACATCTAACACACCTTGCATGGATTTTATTATTATTCTATTTAGTGTGCATATATGTAATTTGTGTAGATTGTAGATAGTAGATGGTTGAAGCCTGAGCTGTAGCTGTAGTTGCGGCGGTACATGGTGCAAGTCATTATTATTTCATTTTAATTTTTTTATATTTAGGGGTGAAGACATTCCATTTTCAAGTTCATCAAGAGGAAAACTGACCTTTCTACGCATACAGTCACTCACTACAAACATGTATAATGTAGATTGTACATTGTAGATTGTACAGATGCATGTATAATGTGTACGCATCTTCTTTCGCTCCTTCCCGTTCCGTTCTCATCTCCCATCTTCCATCGCCCAACTCGAATCTTGAGTCTCGAGTCTCCAATCTGATGTAATGGAATGTAGTTTTCATGTACAGTAAATTCTTAGTTGTAATGGAAGGTCTGGAACGAGATAAAACTGAGGAAAAGAAGCATCAACTGAATAAAAACAAGGTAATTATTGTGGTAAGAGCCGATGCCTAGAATCTAGAATCTAGAGTCTAGAGTCTAAAGTCTAGAGCCTTGTGTTTGTGGTTGACGGGAAGAATTTTCTTAAATTAGTGTTTTTTTTCTTGATAGACAAGTGAAAATGGTAATTTTCTACTCACTTTCCCCCGTTTGATTTTGATTTTTTTCCTCTCAAAAGATATCCATGCTCCGTAGTCAATACTCCATACTCCAGACTCTAGACTCTAGACTCTAGACTCTAGACTCTAGACATAGCGTGCTTTAAGGAAAAGGACAGGGATAAAAGGAAAATTGTTGTGTGTTGGAGACAGTTGTACATATGTATGTTGTAATCTTGTAATTATGGGAGATCCAGGTGAAAAATCACACAACATAACATGAAATTGTGTGAAATCCACCGACCGCGGAAATACAACCAACAACATACAAGATACAACACGCACCATATGTACAACAGGTATGTATTTTAAATATCCATGTTTAATATTTTGAAAAGGGTCCTCAGACCTGAGACAGTCATCACCACTCGACACTCGACTCGGCTCGTAGATAGATATTTAGATTGCTCTCACCTCTTCTTCACAGCTCATGGCATACGGTAAATCTTGCGTACCTATGCATGTATATTGTACATTGTACATCTGACTGTGAGAGATACCGACCTACAGCACATTCAAAAAGGTACAGTTTCCCATATTTAAAGTTTAAAGTCAGTCAGAATGTCTCCTATTAATAGGTGTTTGGCGTTTGGTTAGTCAACAATGGAGAATGGAGAATGGAAAAGAGAGGATCCTACATAAATTCTAAACCTGCATCTCTCATCCATTTATCCATGCACGTTATACATTTTACACACATGTATCCATTATCCATTATCCATTCACCATTTACTCACTCACATTCACCCATATACTTTTCTTTTCAATACGGGGTCGTTGGCACTTTGAAGGGTAGAAAACCAAGCAGAAGAAAAAGAAGTACCTCAAGGTTGAAGAAGAGGAAAGTAACGGACTCTTCTCTCTCTCACTGGATTTCCACTATCCATTTATCTAACCTGTCCAAGTCAAGCTAGCTTCGTGTCTGGAATAACTTAAGGAGAGAAAAACACTTATCAAACAAATAATAATACTAATATCACACACACTCTCATACATAAATATGCACATTCGTCCATCCTCCATCCTTCGTCCATACAACATAACGTACAACCAAACACTATAGACTATACACTACACACTATAAAGTACACATGGTATATTCTACCTACAACTCCATGAAATTTCAAGTCCAAACTCCAAACTCCACATCCACATCTACGTCTACCTGTCTCATGTTGTGCAATACTTACTACGCAAAGTTCTCATTTTAAAATGTATCATGATATATTGATATCAGTCCAGCTTTTATAGCCTCAATACACAACAAATCAGTCAGCCAGTCAACCCAAGTGTGAGTACAGACTAACACTCCAACTCCAACTCCAAATACATCAAGCATCAAATACCAATCTTGTAAATATGCATGAGCATTGAGCATTCGACTATGAAGACTCAATCATGTTCTTGTTGGACCAAATTCTTTACAATCTTTCTCTCTCTCTCTCTCTCTCTTTCTCTCTCTGTAGTTATTACACACACACACAAATGTATACCTGAAATCACCTATGAATTCATTTCTATTTATCCCAATGTATAGCATAGCATGATAATAATAATGGATATATAGATATGGGTAGGTTGAGTAGGGAAATCAAGAATGAAATAATTTTAAAAGGAAAACTTAATGCATTCCGTTGATAGTGACTGTAAACTCAATTCTCAATTCTAGATTTTAATACGCACACATACAATATTATTATCATCATCATCTGTATAGAATGTAGAATGTAGAATGCAGAAAAACCGTAATTGTCATAAACATGTATTTAGAATTTAGATAGAGGAACAAGAACAATAACAAGAAGAGAAAAAACAAGGAGGCATGAGAGTAGAGAGTACGTGTTGTACATGAATACGTAGAATGTCTCTAGTCTCTAGTATCTAGTGTCTAGTATTTAGAAGTTATAAGTTAGTTGGAAGTAGATATACAGGATTGACAAGTGTGGGGAAGAACAGTACTGAGTACAGTCATATTTGTCTCCAATTCAATTCAATGGATTAACAAGTAAGAAGAGACACACACAATTCAGGTTTTACAGTATTCACTAGACACTAGACACCTAATAATAATAGTTGTAAAAATAATAATAATAATAATGTTCCTTGTACTGCTCTCTCAACACTCAAAACTCAAAATTCAAATAATCTAGCTGGCTGTCTATTCCTATTCGTATTTGTACATGAGTGTAGAGTATAGTGTGTTTTGTTTATTGGACTGGCTATGGAATTCATGTGAAAAGACCCAAAGACCAAAGACCACTGTTTATAAAAAAGACATCAAAATTTAGAACCACACACACAAATATGTACAGAGAGAGAAAGAGAGAACTCAGAGAAATGTAGAAGTGGAAAGATGACATTATTAAATGAAGTGTCTAAACGGCCACATTCTACACTCTACATTCTCTGGTCTCTGCACCATCTTTTCCACTCTTTTATCATAATCGTCATCTTCAAATTTTATCTTGATGACAATTATCATCTCTCTCTTCTCCTCTCTCCTGTCTCCTCATTGTCTTTTCATCCTCTCATCTGGGCATACCTCCTACTCCTTTTCACATGCATATTTTTCATCTCCATCACTTGGAATCAATATCAATTATCAATAAGTACATTTGAGCAGATTACGATCACAGATTATGATCACAGAACGATGAATCTACTGTGCTTACTCTCGTCTTTTGTATTGTCTTCTGTTGACAATTGACTGTCTACGGTCTTCATAGATAAGTACGTTAAATTAATTTATATATTTAAAGAGGATGTCAATGATGAATGATCAATGTTAAATGTGAAATATTAAAGATGATGCGCATGATGCAGGCATGCGTGAGATGTGTTAATATTTTATAGAGCTTGGAACTTGGAAATGGGAAATTGGAGATGGAATGTGGAATTTGGAATTTGACTTTTTCCCCTCATGAAAATATTGATTATTTCACTTACACCTTACTAGTGTAGTACACACGCACAATATAATACGTCTAATGTCTAATGTCTAAGCACATATATTACATATTACATATCACCTATAGAAACACACACGTATCACACATAAACATGTACAATTACAGCAAATTACCTACATTATTCGATGATCTATGACAATCTTTGTGTTTGATATTCACTATTCACGCATTTTCTCTGTATGACTGTTTGACTGTACGAATGTATGACTGGGGGCTGTAATCTGTAACACTTTCAGAGATCTTCATATCGTCTCCTATAATATTGTGATATTATGAATTATTTATTGGTTGGAATGTGCATTATACATTATGAATGTGTGAATGGGATGGAGTGGAATGGCATGAAAAGTCAAGTGTAAGTATCGAGGATCGAGAATCGAGGATTGAGAATAAATATTTTCACATGTTATTCAAAGCACTTATTCGTAGTTTGTAGTTCGAAGCGTATGAATGGGACGAGGAAAATGAGAGTCCCGTTTTTTCGCTTCATGGGCACACTACAAACTACACACTACACACACAAATAGACAAGTACGATGTAAGGTGTAAGAAATATTATCACGTAGCAGGGGAATGTGATAATTGTGGGTATAAAGTTGTTCCTGCTGTTGGACTAATTGCCTTTTCATTCAGTAGACAATAGACAAGTTCAAAATTCAAAATAAATATATCTAGAATTATCAATATGTACAGTTCATAGTCTGCTTTTGCGTATTGTGTATTGTGTTTGATGTATGAGTAAGGAGTATTTATTTATTCCCATAATTTACTGGATGATACATTTTATGTTTTATATTATCGATAACTGACAGTCAACATTGGATGAATGAATGAATAACCGAACGTTTATATTTATATTGGATTCTATATACTACACATACTTAGTACATAGTAAACAGTAAAAATATGATACAAGTGTATAGATCTGAGGAGATTGGTGAATAATCTGTTGATCTCTCATCTAGTTGGCATTTCATGTATCTCGTAACTATGTAGATTAAATATTCAAGATTCTAGGTTCAAGATTCAGCAACCAACTGTGAGCTGAAATGCAAGAGTCAAGACTCAAGACTCAAGACTCAATAGTTGGAGGAAAGCAAGAAGTAGAAGTGCTAGTGAAAATGTGAATATAAATGCAAATATTGTTGTCCAACTATGTATCAAGTAGAAAAAGAAGGAGAACTTTGGGTATTTGGTATTTTGTATTTGTTGATGGACTCGCCGGAGGCCTTTCTTTTTCTTGTATCTTGGATGTGTGCACAACGTATACCGTACAATGTACAATGTACACATCTATAAGAGGAAGTGGTCAGCACAGATAGCTAGATAAATAAATCTACAATATACAGATAGAGGGATAAAAGAAAGAGAGCTCACTTTTTGCGAGTAGCGGTTTTTCAATGGATGAGACAAACGAACGAACGAACGAACGAGAAAATGTACAGCGAACAAGCGGAGGGCAAGACCTACTACCCTTGACCCGCAGTAGTTTTTTTATCTAATGACTTGCTCACTCGACTTCGGCTTCGGCTTCGGCTAGTGATGATGATGATGATGATGATGATGATGATGATGACAGTTTGTTGTTTATCATCAACATTTTGATAAAGAGCAGGCAGGTGCACCACTTCTTTGGCTCTCTAGTCTCTATGTTTGTGATTAAAAACATTCTCGATTTTCTTGTAAGACAGTTTCATCATGAGCTCCTGTTGCCCATTCCCAGTCATCATACACAATACACAGGTTTTACTCCTAATTTTTCTTGCTTTTGTACACTTCTTGGAACTCGGAATTTCTCAACAATTTCTTGTTTACATTGCTTTATGAATTTTGGCTTATAAATTCATAAATATATCTAAATTTATTGTACAATGTACTGCATTTTATACGTTTTGATTCGGCTAGATACTAAAAGTACGGTGGATGGATCATACTGATTTTAATATGATGTAACATATAGTTTCAACAGTACCATAGTCCATAGTACAAGAATTTTAAAATTGAGATTGAGATGCATTATATATTATATTTGTTTGTCGGTTACCCATTTGACTCTGTCAAGTTGAAAGTTGCTCCTGCTATCGTCAGGAATTATAACAAAGAAACAGGAAAACGGCACACAGTGTACTTGTAAATGTACAATATAAATTGGCAAAATCGTAGAGAAAAAGACAAGTTTTTTCTTTGTAAGTTTTCCTAAAAAAGTATGCAAATGTTATGCCATGTTCTGCATGTTTTATGTAATACAATATTATACAATCATATATCATATTATACAATAGGCGCACACCAGACGAGCATTGTAAGTTTTGTACTTTTTACTGTAAGGAAATTTGTAATTGTTGCTATAGTGAAGATCACAAAAAATCAACATTTTTACAATGTTCCTTACAGAAACG
>JAQGBH010000120.1:0-73728 GCA_034698265.1 Sminthurinus aureus
TTCTTGGGTTGCTTGGGTTTCTTGGGTTTCTTGGGTTGCTTGGGTTTCTTGGGTTGCTTGGGTTGCTTGGGTTTCTTATGTTGCTTGGGTTTCTTGGGTTTCTTGGGTTGCTTGGGTTTCTTAGGTTTCTTGGGTTGCTTGGGTTTCTTCGATTGGTTTAGGGGAATTTAAATTTGCGCGCTATTATGCAGCCGTAATAATTTTCGATTACCTTAAATTCAAAGCTAAAAATATTTTTGGAAGATTTGACGAATTTTAAGCAGAATAATCCAATTATAGATTTTTACAGCCTTTTTAGTCCGAGTGCATATCGTTTTTTTTTGTTTTGGCGCCAACGTTTTGCGCGCAGCGGTGCTCCGTCACCTGAAATCGATGTAATATTTTAGTACAAATGTGTGTACGAAGTATTCAGCCTAATTATTAAAAATTGTAAAGTTTACATGCGTTGGTACCGAAAACATCGGTACCGTTGGTATAACTTAACAGACATCATTTTCAATGGTTCTAGAATCTAGACATAAAACTAGTAGTGTGAACTGGAAATAAATGGGCAGTGGATGAATATTCTAGAAATGCCATTCCGCTATTCATTGTTTATTGTTTGTTGTTTGTTGTTCAACAGTCAAAATGAGCTGGGTTATGCAAAGTAAAATAAAGTAACGTACGTAGGAAAATAGGAAATATACTACCCAAGAAACTATATTAACAAGTGAAATTAGTTTGACAACTAATTTCATCCTGATATAAATACTGTACGTAGGATACATGAGTATACCAAATATCAAATATCAACATGTATGAGCTACCTTTTGCTTTGTGTCTGGTTTTTGGTGTCTGGAATTTGGTATTTTGTTTCATGTGAACAAATTTCGCAAGCACAAGTACTTGCGATTAGTTTAAAATAATTTTGAAACTTTGACAAGCTACAAACCAAATTATAGCGATTGTTGGTTGTTTCTATGTTTGTTTCTGTTTCTGTTTGTATTTAGATACTGATTACTGACTAATGACTAGTGATTCTGATGAATACCGGAGACAAGTAAATTTTCCCAACTCCCAACAAGAGAAACTAACTCTAAATCTGAAAATGGATTTTGGATTTGGTTTCAAAATCTGTAGAAATCTCGAGACTCGAGACTCGAGAAACTTTACATTTACAACCCAACCTGTCATGTTTCCGTCACGTTTCAATTAATGTTCAAAACAAAACCAGACACAACCTGTGTGGTCTGATTTTCTTTTGCCCCTCTTTAAAACTAATAAACTAATAAATGCCGAGTCAGAGTTTACCTGATATTTTAAACTTTTGTCTTGTGTCTCGGTTCTTGTGTTTATGAAAATTCAACTACTTTGCTATTTGGGATTTATTAAAGTTGGAGTTAAAGTTAGTTTGTAGTTTGTACTCTCCAGTTTGTACTTTGTACAGGTCAATTTTATAAATTTGTAATAAAATAATGTACACAAATTTAAAATCGATTTACTTCTACGAATGCCATTTGCCATTGTTTTGTGTCACTGTCAAACTTTGTGTAATGTATCATTTCCATGTACAAATTACAATTTACAAATCATCTTACATGTTCTTATAGTTTGTACATTGTACATTGTACACTGTACACTGCAAAACAATCAAAAATGTCAAACACCACGCAATTTAAATAGGAATTTAGCTCAACTCCCCCGCGGTACATCAAAATTCCAGGATGTAAACAATTTGTAAACAAACTCTCGGCATTTTAGTGCAAAATGGGAGTACAATGAAGATTTCAAATCAAGTCAAATTACGCCAATTTACATGTCACTTTCAAGGTAAATATGGGAAATTGGGACATGTAAATTGTAAATCGTAAATGTTGAAGAGAATGTCTGTGGGGAAGTGTGAAGGAAGTGGATACATTTGTCCTGTGAATGGTGTACAAAAATGGATGATAATGGTGGCTAAACCATGGAGAAAATTATGATGACCAGTTTCCTGAACCCATTCCCAAAATTTCAGGAAATATCCAATCCAATTCAGCTCAGTTCAGTCCAGTAGTGCGAATCTCCGATACCGAGTACACACGACACACCACAAGCCAAAGAGTACAGAGCTGCGAGAGTGAGTGCAAGTGTACATTGTGGACATTGCTTATAAAAAAGAGAGCCTCGAGCATCGAGTCTCGAGTTTTGAGCTTTGAGTGGTGCTCACTCAGCGGGAACGTGGTCATTATAATTCTGTGAACGTTGGACGTTGGTCTATTCCTTCCTTGTGTTGTCACTGTCTCTCTCTCTCTCTCTCTGTCTCTTTGCAGTGAGAACATATCAACGCTTCATTTCTTTTGATGCAAAGTATACTCAAAGCGAAAAGCGAGAGCAAGAGTGACCAAAGTTCATATGAAATTGTGACGTATAAACTCTAAATACTGTACACTGTACATCATAACCGGGATTTCACACCCGTTGACATTGTACTGTAGAGGTCAATGAAAAAGCGTCCAATGTTCAATGTTACATAGAAACAGATATAGATGCGGAAAGAGAATGCATGCGGAGCTTCAACTGCTGAGAGGATAAATTGTCATACAGGGAAATTAATTCGTTTTGGAAATGCTCAGACTCTTTTATACTTGAACCTCAAAGCTCCACTTTGTATCTTCTATTTTGTTTTTCCCTCACTCTGAGCAACAGCAACAGTAGCAGCAGCAGCAGTGTGTTAATATTTTTAACAAGTGCACGCTGCACGTGCTGTTGTATCTAGATTCTAGATTCTAGATTCTAGATTCTAGATGCAGGATGGAAAATGCAAAGATTAAATTCCTGCCTTTTTGTTTCTATCTTTTATCTTTTATCCATGTACATTTTAGACCCAATTAGTTTGTAATGTACACAAAATATAAAGGAAAACTAAACTAAATAAATTTACACAAGCATGCGCCTTTGGCCCTTTTCGCTCTCCACTCTCCACTCTTGACTCTTTTAACTTTTACATGTAAAGCATAAAGTACTGTTTGGCGTTTGGCGTTTAGAGTTTAGAGTTTAGGGTTTGGAGATTAAAGAACAAAGAATAAAGAGTGCGGAAGTCAAAACTATCTGTATCTATTCCGAGTCATTTCAGTCCATTGTCCATTGTCCATGCTTATTGTTTTGTTTTACCTTTGAGTTTTGAATGCCCGTTAAAATGACCAAACCACGACGGAATAATAATAATATCATGTTTTCTCATACGTCCTGCATAATATTTACACAATACACAACATAATAAACAACACGAATATCAAATATCAAATATCAAATTTCCAATGTCCAACAGCTTTGAATATATCTACAATCTACAATCTACTAGGCACAACGCACCAGGCAGAGTAATCACTGGTAGGAAATAGATAAAGGACGCGAGGTTGTAATCATAAATAACCTCTCACTTTCACTCTTTCGCTCTTTTGCACATTACACATTAACCAAATACAAAAGACAAAATACACGTGCTAAACATGCTCACTGCACAATAGCAAAGTTGCAGACTTCCCACTGCTCACTGCTCAATGCTCAATGCTCAATGCTCAATGCCCAATGTCCATCTTTCATTTTCATATTCAATTCTCAATTCTCAATGCTAAATCAAACTCCAAACTCAAAATTCAAAATTATTAAATTACACTTGCCATTTTTCTCTGCTCAATGCTCAATGCTCAACGCCCACGGACAACAGACAACGGACAACGCACAGGTTCAGCAAACACTACATAAATACGGCCAAATAAAGACATTGTACATGTGCACATGTACATTGTCTTTACATTAACATACATTAACATGCATTTTCAAAGTTTCCAGTTTCAAAGGCACTGGGTGAAAATTAACTGGCATTGTCAATTGTCAATTGTCCTCATGGTAAATGGTAAAGGGGTAAAAGCTCCATCGCTCCATTATTTTCATTTTGAGTACATTTCTACATTTCTACATGGACGATAATGATCAGGATGACTGTGCAAATGGAGAGAAACAGAGAGACAAAGTGGAAACTGGTCTTTATGATATCATCAAGGTAGCTCGTGAAATTATTGATGCCTCTCTGTTTACTTGTCTTACTCTCCCATTTTCATTTCTCCTTCTCCTATTTCTACAATTATTACACGTTCATTTTGAAAGCTACAGCTTGTCGCAGGCACAGTTAGAAGTAAAAGTTGCAGTCCCATTCCCATTCGCATTGAAATGATGAAAGAAACACACCCAAATCAAATCAAATCAAAGTGGAGTAATCAAAAATCAAAACGTGTGTGTAGTTTGCCTTTTGCTCTCCTGCATCCAGCAGATTTCAGAAGCAGAATTAGGTCAGAACATGAGACACATTATATTACAATACAATTTCCATCCACGTCGGCATCCGCATTGGTATCCAATTCAAGATCCTTTAGATTTAAAGCAGTACATTAAAGGAAGTATGTAAAATTTTCTCGGCTCTTTTAAGTTTTATAACAGCCATGTCAATTGACGATTGGCAATTGGAAATTAGAAATTGGCAAATTACCTCGGCAATGACTAGGTACCTAGGCTCTTTAAGAGAAACTATATGTGCAAAGTGTATCAAGTTGTGTGTATTGTGTATTTCATATTGTATCCAATTTTAAATGGAAAGTGGAAAATAGTGTAAAGAGAATACTTTTATTTCACATCTAAACGTCAGCAACGCCTGCTAATATCTAATATCCCATCACATCACATCACATGACGGGGAAAAGGGTGCGGATGTTTAAAAAATAAGTAATCAAGTACGCTGAGAATCAAAACAAAATCATGAAATAGCAAAAGTAATAATAATAACAATTGGCCAAACAGTTGAAAATATTTAGTAATGACAATGACAATGGCATTGGCAATGCTTTGCAACTCCATTTACAGCTACAACAACAAAGTTGTGCCTCTGACTTTGACAATCATATCCCTTTGATGTTGCTAATTAGAAAGCTATCATAGAAATTAGAAATGACAATAGTCATCCTGTGATTAGAAATTAGAATCCGACTGCATAATCAACCTCTGTAATTAACCTTTCAGTTTTCAGTCCTCTCCAAACTCCAAACTTCAAACCCCTTTCACTTGTGCCCGTAATTTTAATTACTGTAATTATTGTAAAATAAGGCTCTTTCATGTGGCTTCTCCATTCTCCATTCTCCATTCTCCATTCTGGATTTCACAACAGACAAAACAGACAAGAATCAAAAGCCAAGAGAGAGGGAGACAAGGAATGCAAATTACAAATTAGAAATTGTACAGCCGATGTTTAGTTTGATACATGAAAAATCCAATATCCAATATCAAATCAAATCATTTGATAATACAGATAAATTTTGATGTACAAAATACAATGGAATAAAACTTGTAGGATATTTTGTATTTTACTAAGTTGAACGAGAAAAAGTCTAGAATCTAGAAAATCTAGTATCTAGAATCTAGATGATTTTCCTATAGCAAACTGACTATTGACCGGCTGTGCATTGTGCATTGTGATTGTGAATTGGGTGCTGGCCACAGGAATGCCAAAACCCAAGCCAAGTTCAAACCAAGCCGAGCTGAACCAAACCACACCGTAGAACGCCGTAGACGTAGACGTTTATGAGAGTAAATAGAAAAGTTTTTGAAAGTCGGTGATTGCAAGTTATCAAGTAGGAGAAAGTGGAAGCCTGGAGCATTTTTTCTCCTGCTCCTCACTCATACTTTTTACTTTCCCTTTTGTTTCCCTCCTTGAGAAGGAGAAGGATAACAAGAACTGAGAAGCGGAGAAGCTGAGAGGAGTCAAGTTCTATTTTGTTGTTTTCTGTTGAGTTGAGTTGAGTTGCTGGAGTAAAATTCTGCTGAGGTTTTACATCTTGTGGCTTGGCTTGGCTTTCTTTCTCTCTTGAAGGCTGTGGTTATTGTATACTCTTGTACATTGTACATGGTATTTTGTACCTAGTTTTGTAGTTTAGACGGAGAGAAGTAAAACATCTTGATTTTCTTGATTCTTAGTTCTGGGAGAAAGAGCTGTTGCGAGTTGCGAGACGGTTGATGAATAATTGAAAGAGCAATCTATTCGCATGTATGTAACCATCCAGCCTCTTTCCTCTTCCTCCTTCTTGTCCTGACTTGACTCGACTAAACTCGACTCAACTTGACTCAACTCGTTCCTTTTTTAAACATCAACAAAAGTCTAAACCAAAAACATCAAAACATCAAAACTCAAATCTCAAATCTCAAATCTCAAGGAGGAAAGAACGACTAACCCATTTATTTCAGCAGTATGAAATTCACACAAGTACCTCCAATCCCCACTCTCCACTCTCCATTCTTCACTCACATAATATAAAATACATGGGAAATGGATCGACAATCGACACATCAACTACACATAAAACTATGTGCATTGCGATATGATTCAAAGCAAAATGGACAATGAACCAAAAGTGCGTAAATGTGGTATATATATATATACCATAATATTTATACCATATATGGTATACGGCATAAATATTTTGTATGGTAACAAAGTACAGGAGGAAAATTGGATAAAAACTATTATACAAATATAATTTGGCCGTTTCCTTAATATTTTCGTACTTTGGAGCCATACGCCATCCGCCGTCTTCTTCTTCTAAAAGGTTGCCCAAAAACGCATAAAGTACAGACACACTTTTTTGCATTCTGCATGTATCTATAGTGCGTAAAGTAACTATAGATCATAGATGCAGTATCACAGATTGAGCATTTTGCAGAATCCTGCAGCATTTCTTCTCAACCGGCTTAAAAATGGTCCAATACAAAAGTCGAGGTTTAAAATAGCCATTGTTTGGCTTTTTGGTTGGGTTTGATTCGGATCCGAGTTTTCTTGCTCTCCTTGTTGTTCTCTGTCCACGTGGATCAGTGCTGTAAATACGGCATTTTACACTGAATATTAAACATTGAATATTGAATTTGCTCAAACTCGCAAATTCGGAATTCAAAACGCTACACTGGAAACTTGAAAACAAGTGGCCATACCATGATAATAACATGTTGTATCATATCATATAAAATATTTTGTGTTGTTGCCACGTTTCCAGCATCTGTTTAACTGTTTAAAGAGGAAAAAAGAGTGTGGAGCAAGGAGAAGAAGAGTCAAGAAACTAAACACACATGTTGTGGATTGTGGAGAAAGGGAGGAGAATGTAAAAAATAAATATGTTTACCGATGGCTTGTAGATTGTATACTCTAGATTGTAGATTGTAGATTGTAGGTATGTGAAGATAGTGTAAGTTGTACATTGAGCATATGCCCGTAGATGGTAGAAAAGGTTGAAATTTGAAATGAAATGGTGGACTGTAAAGAGAGAGAGAGAACGAGGTATTTGACGGAATTTGATAGCATTATACATTTAAAAGCAACCAGTTTTCTCCTACAATACAAAGATAGATAGACGGATAGATATGCTGCATGTGGGCATATAGACCAGAAAAGGAGGAATATAGTTGGAAGGAAGACGAGGAGAAAATGTTGAAAATGTGTAAAATGTGTAGTGAAAGTCTCTTGTAGGCATTTCCCATTTTCAGCATGTGCAAATCTTGAGATCAATGTTGGTTTTCTGTTTTGCGGATGTGTTGTAGAGAAATGGTTTTTAGGCTGTGCTGAGTGCTGAGGCAGTGAGACAGCCCAGACTCTAGTTCTGGTTCTGGTTCTGGCCTTCTTTGGTCCCACTTTCCCTTTTCTCGTCCCATCTCTGTCCCATGGATATAGAATATAGAATATAGAGGTTTGTGCACTGTTCACTGTTCACTGATGCTGATGTTGATGCTGGTACTGGTCTGGGCCAACAGCAGCTTTTTATTCCTTCGATCGCATCCACTGAGAATTTTCTCTCTATCTCTCTCTCTCTCCATGTTTCAGACACTACAAAAGCTACACACTACACACTACACATACACACTACACTGTGCAAAGTTCGACAGCAGGAAAATGTAGTAGCAGTTGGATTTGGATTTGGAATTGGAATTGGAGCCCGAGACGCAGCAGCAAGGAGAATATTCTCTCTCCAGCGGCATTTAACTACCACATCGAACTACACACTGATGCAGAGAAAGGGAAGCACAGCGTAGAGCGTACAGAATATAACGTCCAACTATAGAGACAAGCACAATACACAAGGCACAAGGCACAAGGAGGATTCGCCAGTAGCGAAATTCTAACCCCAGTTTCTCAGTTCCATTCCACTGTTTCACGGACAACGTTCTCGTTCTCCGGCTCCAACTCCGATTCCCACTCGACTTTACTCGGCATCCGCTCAACTCAGCTCAGCTCAGCTCAATCCAGTGACTCTGATCTTCTTGCTAAAACCAAACTGCTACTTTCTCTTAAAAAAGTAAAAGAAAGTGAAAGTGAAAGAGAAAGTAAAGTGAAAGTTTTCGATTTCTATTTCTATTCATTTATCGTTGGATGGTTTTTTTTGTTGGTACATACGATTCGGAGGAATCCTGAGTTCCGAGTTTTGAGTTTTGGAGCAAAGTGTAAAATCCAAGTTAAGTGATTTCGCGATATCGATATCGATAACGATAAGGAAAACGATAACGATAAACTTTTTTCCAAGCCAGCCCAGAGTTAAAAATGCATTTAAAATCAGTTGGTTTAAGCTCAGCCGGGTTTTTACCGATTGCTCCCAATGAATTTTATTACCGGTGCGATTAGAGTCTAGAATCTAGAATCTAGAGTTGAGGAAAAGTAACCCAGATTTGATAGTTATATTTTATATTCATGCTGGAGCGGCGGAAGCGTGATTTTCATAAAGAATTCAAGCAGACAATATCAGTGTAAAGAGTATTTGCAGAATAAACAAACAATTTGAAAGAGTGCACAGTGAGTTTATTTAGTTATTTAGCAGGTGCCCACGCTAATTGTAATCCCTTTAATCCGCCTTCCTCCGACTGATGTCTACACAATCATGACGAAAATCCCAGAGGTTAATCAACATCAATATCAAGACTGGATTTACAACAACTTTTCTTTGTAGTGTACTCTTAAAATCTGTAAATCTGTAAAGAGTGCTAAATGTCAAAATAAAAATAGTTTTAATATGATAAAATCCCAATTCAACTTGAAATTCGGGTGCGTAACGAAAATATTGAAATATTGTACAACCAACTGTGACTGACTTTATCCCGTTTTGACGGTTTGACTAAGAGCAAAGTGTCAGTCTGCTCATTTCAATGCAGATATCAATATCAATTGTTCTGCTGTATTTTTTTGAATAAATGTATGAAAAGTGCATCAATAAATGTACGGAGGATGAAAAGAGGGGAAAAACTGTTGGATTCTATTCTCAGAGTCAGAATCTATTTCTGCATCTGCATCTGTATTTTGTAGGAATGGGACTGAATACGGGATGCTGTGGCGTGTCTTGTGCTGTGCTGTGATGTTTTGTGCACTCGCTGTGAAGATTTGTGAGCCGTCTGGTTGAATGGAGGACTGTCCATTTAATTCGCTTTATAGAGAAAGGATGGTGACATGCTCAAAGGGCAAGAATGTAGTGAATAAATTCCTTCCGTCTTCTCCAAAACCCTCTTCAAACCCACCATCTCAATCTGGAATCTGGAATCTTGAGTCTAGAATCCGAACCAGATCGGCAGTATAGAAACAAGAACATGGAAAATACAGTCAACATTCAACATTCGGCATTAAACACCGCACATTGAACATGCATTCAAACAGTTTTATGTAGATTTATGAACAAGTTCATGGCCGTTCTGTGTGCAGTTGAAAGTAAAAAAGCATTACTACTCTCCCATCGAAATCCATCCATCTTTCCACCTATCCAAACCCAACGTCCAGCGTCCAGTGCCCAAGGTCAATGTACAATGTAAACTAAAGCAAAAGGGTAAAAAACGCCATGAGTTTGATCAAAGAAAATAAAAGAAATTCCAAAAATCCAAAACTTCACAACTCACAAGTCAAGAAAGAAGAAAACAAAAACAAGAACAAAAAGGTGAACAAGAACACTTTTTAAAATAGAAAGGAGTGGAGAGGGAGTTTTTTAGTGTGGAAAAGTGGAAAAGTGGGAAAGTTTGGTCAGTCATAAATAAATGGAGAAAGTAATGTAAATGGGAGCTCTTGGCTGTGAAACCCTTTTTATAGATAGATGGAGAAAGTGTAGAGCGTAGAGTGTAGAATGTTTCGAGTTTGGGGTTTGGAGTTTGGGGAGCAATTGTGAAAATAAAGGGATTGTTATCGTCTAAACTCGATCCTCAATGCTCAATCCTCAATGCTTGACGCTCCATGTTCGATGCTCATCTTTGTCAAAGTAAAAGGAGTCAAGAAGTGACGGAATTTTGTGAAAATCCGGAACCATCCTATTTCCTGTAGATTGTACATTTTGCGTGGATCTATAAAGAAATTTCTACATATAGGTTTTTCTCGTTGCTCTACTTGTACTTGTTCTTGTTTTTGTTTTTGTTGCTCTTCTCGTTAATGTTGTTGGTGATGGACAGAATGGAGTTGTAACAGTGAGCAAGTGTCAACTTGACGGCAAAAAGCACCCGGAGGACTCATGTGATATGACCACAAAGAGTTTTCTTTTCTCCCAAAACAACGGTGAAACAAGAACAAGAAGACAGAGAACAAAGTCCAACTTTTTCACAACACCCTCTTCCACTTTCTCCACTTTCTGGTGTCTGGTGTCTAGTGTCTAGTGTCTAGTTTCTAGTTTCCACTTTCTACTTTCTACTTTCACCAGACCCTCCAGATCGAGATCCTCTTTTGTCCTCTGTCCTTATCAAATCAAATCAAAAATCAAACCAAACTCCAGAAACTGTGGAAACTCTAGAAACTCTAGAGTCTAGACGTCCTAGAACCGAGAAATTTTACAAGAAAAGTTAAGACTAATTAAAAATTTTCCCGGAAATAGAAACACAAGAACAACAAGAAGCAGAAAATTCATTATCCTTCTCCTACCAACCATTTTTCCCACTACAGAAACAATAGAGAAAGTTTTCCTGTACAATACATTGACAATTGACAGACAATAGAATACAATACATTGCATCACATACTGCACGAAATCCCAGCCAGTTGAGCCCAAACCAGCATAACGTTAACGTGAAGCGTGGTAAAGTGAATTTTAATTGTTGCTGAAAGTTGTGAATAATATAATATTATTCTCTGTTAATGATAAAGACTTGTGATCAAGTGATCAAGTGTTCAGTGTTTGAAACGGTGTTTGGAGCGGTAGAAAAATTGTAAACTTGTGCAATTCTCTCCTCGGACTCTAAATTCTAACGGAATTTTGGATCTATATTTGGATTTCGAGTTGCTATTCAATTTCATTGATTCATTGATTCGTCGATTCGTCGATTGGGCCACCTTTCAACTGTCAATGGGAAGCTATATCAAAGGTAATTCATCATTTGTTGACATATAAATATACGAATATATGTCCCCCTTCACATTTTTAGCACGTTTAGGACGTAATGACGAGAAAAAGAACAAACCATTTCCATTGCAACTTTCACTGCCACTGCTATTTTAAAAGGCATGGCGAACCCAGGAAACAACCAGTTTGATTTTATCTCCAGTTTCTCGGGCCAAAAGTGAACATTCATTCCTCTGTCGAATTTCCATTTGGACATTTCGATTCCAGTTGGAATTGGAATACAAACTTTTGTGTCTCACTTTCCGATTCCGATCTAAAGTTGGACTTGAATTCCAATACGGATTCGGATTCGGACATTTCTAGTATTTCTAGTGAACGCCGGTGAAAGCTCTTGATATCAAGGTAGAGATTTTTCTCCACTACTTTCCCCTACTTTCCCCTCTACTTTTACTTTTGCTTTCTCCTATTCCTTGGGCAATGGTGTATAAATTATGCACAAGTGACTGGAGAAAACTAGCTCTATCTACGCGCTCAAAGTACCTTGTACCTTGTACCTTGTACACTGTACACTGTAAATCGTAGAGTACAAGCACCACTTTCACTCGCCGTCTCTTTACTTTCCCCTGGCTTTCTCTTTTCTCCTCTCACTTTCACCTGGCATATATACTGTAGATTGTAGATACTGGGTCGGGTAGAAAGCTGTTTCTGAATTTAAATCGGAATCTGAATCTAAATCTGCTCCTTGTTCTGGTTCTGGCTCGTTCTTTAACTTTACTTCTTTTGTTTGCCCCACTCTTCTACTCTTCTACTTTTCCACTTTTTCCAAGAACGAGGAAAAGTAAAAAAAAAGAGAAAGTCCACCCAAAGACTTACTTCCGACTTGTTCCTTTTACTTTCTCTTTTTTTCAACTACACTTTTTTATACATACTTCACTACCTGTTTCTCTTCCATTTTCTGTCATTCCGCCTCGAATCGTATTGGACTTATCCACAATTGCCTTAGTTCTTTCTCAACTTGCACATTACACATTACACGTTACACACGGTTGCGTATGTATGAATGTATGGAGCATGCATAATACATAACCTACAGGAAATATAAAGCTTCCCCTTGAGCACCTTGAGCCTCGAGCCTCGAGCCCCATGAGCAAATAACAAAAGCCTCTCTCCGCTATCGGCATCTCATTTCATGTCTGTCTATATTCTCAATTCTCAACTTGATTTTCATGTTGATGGGCCTCCCCCTCCTTTTTGCAACACTTTACGCTCTTTACAATCACAATTCCATTTTCTCCACTCTCTACACGTGCAATCATTCAAGTCTTGAAGATTGAGGGTGGGAAGTGTAAAATCACGGTATGAGGAATGAAGAATGAATGAATGTCTTTTTAATTTTCCTAAATTTTTTACACATATGTGAAATCCGACCAGTGACAACCGAACACTGACCACCCACGTACAACTTCTCTTTGTATGCGGCAAGTATCTACATGTACAAGTACATTGTTCATTGTTCGTTCCGGAGAAAGCGGAGAAAGTAGGATGTAGGATGTAGGATGTAGGATAAAATTCTACGTACTTTTTTCTTTCCTCTTGATTCTTGATAGTTTTTACTTTCCCTCTTATTCAACTTTTCTCGTTTTGAGCTTGGAGTTTTGAGGATTGAGGATTTAAGCTGGAGAGAAAGCCAAAAAGCCAAAGAGCTGGAACTGGGAGAGGAAATAGGAGAAAGCGGTTGGTTTCATTATGTAAAAACGGAGGGAAAGTTCCCTTTTGTACACTGTAGACAGTAGACAATAGACAATAGACGGTAGACAATGGAAAGCGAAAAATGGAGATGGAATTGGAATTGGAAAGGTAGAGGAGAGGAGAAAAGAGAAAGAAGGGAGAAGAAGAGTCAAATTCATTGAAAAACCAAAGACGGAAGACGTAAGAAGGAAGGAAAAAACGGAAATAGGGATAAAAAACGGAAAACGGGGAGTAAAGAGTAGATAAAAGTAGAATGAAAGTGAAAGAGAAAAGACGTGGATAAAAATCTCATGTTGGCAAATGATTTTTTCAACGTATGTATCCCAAATATACAATCTACAGTCTACAGTCTACAGTCTGCAATTTACAGTGTACAGTGTACAGTGCACAATCTAAATTCTAAAGCTTTATTAAGTAAAGAATCAAGAAGGAAAGGGAAAGGATGAGGAAGAAAAGATCCTTTTGTGCGTCTCCGTTATGCTAGATTAAACTTTTCTGCCTGCCCCTATTAGTACGGTGTACAATGTACAAAGCACAGTTAACTTTCCTCTCTCTCTCTCTCTCATCCATCTTTTACTCTTCTTAACTTTAATCTAGTTTACTCTACTTTTTAAACGGACCTGGTCGTACCAAATCATAGTTTTCCATTTTCTCCCACGCCCACTTGATTTTCCTGAATTTCTTGAATTTGATCCACCCGAATCAAGAATCCTGAGAAAATCCTGGTAAAACGTAGATTGTAGAAAGCCAAGGGAAATGAGTATCTCATTCGTTTCTTGTTCATCTTCTTGAGTCTTGAGTCTTGAGTCTCGAGTCTGGCTCCTTAAATTTTGACAGACTTTTGTAACCAACACAATGGCCATCATGTTCCTGTACTTGATTTCTTTTTCTTGTTTTCTCTTTCACTCTTTTTACTCGTTCAGTCATCTGATAAATAGAAAGATGATGAAGGAGGAGAAAAAATAAAAGTAGATTGTAGAAGAGTGGAAAAGTCAGATTTAGGATTCGTTTTCCTTTCCAATTTTGTTTTTTGACTCGGACTCTTTTTTTTTTGATGTTTTGTGATGTGTTGAGTGTTGAGTGGGTTTATTGAATGCCTGAGTGAATCCACCGGTTTTTTCTTGTATCTCTGCATTGACCATTTGAACATTTGAAAATTGAACAAGTTTGAAAATGAGTCGAGTGGATTCTGCAGGTAGAGTTTCATTACCATTAAATTGAACAATCACCCTTTGCAGTCAGTTTGCATCCAGCATCCAGCATCCAGTCATCCATTCTTTTCAAAGTAGAGATAGACGAGGAGATTTCCTCTGATCCTTTTTCCTTTGCTCTTGAACAACTGAACAACATTGACTTGGATTTGGATTTGGATTTGGATTTTTAGGTACATTTTAGGTTCAAGGTTGAAAGTTGGATGTACAGTTGGAGGCGAATGAATGGATGAATGTGCATTCAGATAGGAAATGGGAATGGAATTGAAGTGGGAATCAACTGCTAATTTTGTGCGTATCAAATTAGTTTTCATGTGTGTTGAGATTTGGGATTTGGGATTTGAGATTGGAGTAAAGTAAAAGTTGGTTGAGTTTTCTATCGACAAAGTGATTGGCAGGGTAAAGAGTAAAGCGGATGTATGTATGGGGTATGGCATGGTACAAAATATTATATGGTGAGCATCTACAATCTACAGTGTACAGTGTACAGTGTAGATTCTGCGTGTAGGTTATATAGTTTAGATTTGGTCCATTATCGTTTTCGGGATGAGTGATGGGCTGGATGCTGGGTGCTGGATGTTGGATGATGATGGAGGCCAAATTAATTTCGACCATCTAGAATCTAGAAACTAGAAACTAGGATCTCTCCGCTCTCCACCGACTCGATAGTGTAGAAAGTAGAACGTAGAAAGTAGAAGCTCAGAGTCCGTCATGTGACACGTTAGAGATCCAACTCCCATATTTCAGCTTACTGCCACTCTCCTTCTTCTTCTTCTCCCTTTTCCGCCTTCTGCCTGTCCATCCATCTATCCATCTATCTATCCATTTTCTACTTCCAGCTCCAGCTCCAGTCCCAGTTTCAGTTCCAGTATCCAACCGTCTGTCTTTCTACATTCTCCGTCTCCGTTGCTCGTATTTTATATTTCCGAGAAGCATCCACTCTACTGTTCCACACACGATATTTTGAGCAAGGAGTAGAAACTAGAACCAGCTCATGTGTGTAACGTATCTCATTCCTCCAGTCTCTAGTCTCTAGTCTACATTTAAGCTTAACCTACATCTCACATCTCACATCTTCAGTTCCCGAGTCTCTAGTCTCTAGTTCTTAGTCCCCAGCTCAGCTTAGTAAGTTGCAGCACAAGCCCAAGCCAAAGCAAAAAAAATCCATAACTAAAATCCACACATCCACATTTATAAATATACAAAGACAAAGATGAGACATTTCCTAAAACACATGAAGTTGTACTCTCTCTCTCTTTCTCTCTCGCAGCCTTTCTCTGTCTCTCTGTCTCTATCTTTTGGACTACAGACCATGGAACAACAACGCTTCGGCTCTTTTGAAATTTACTCCGTCCTCTCGTTTTCCTCAAAACTAAAGACGCAGGCACGCACGATTCCGTCCGTATAATTTGGAGATTATTTCATGTACATTGGACTGGATTGGACTAGATAGATCATATCAGCATCAGCACCAGCACCAGCATCCGCATCAGTATTTTGGATAGTCAAATATTCAACCGACTAACTTTCCGAGTTTGGAGCCAAACCGCAAGCAATGGCAAAGGCGAGAAGACGTTATCATTATCATTAGAATATTAGTAAGAGTAAGAGTTTGGGCACGAATACGAATATGAATATGAATATGAAAATGGATATGAAAATGAATAAAGTTGTGTCTGTGAAAGTGTGAGAGAGTCCAAAGTATTACGATTATGATTTTTCTTGCGTGTTTATCGCTCCCAATTTTACATGTGAGTAGGAATAAGAATTTGAATGTGGATGAAACTGAGACTAGCAGAGCAAAGATCAGGATGAGAATCTAGAACCGTCTTTGCGTCCCCATTTGATTTTACATTTTAAACATTTTAAACTTTGTACGTACAGGAGCAAGTGGGTGCAACTACTTTCTACTTTCTACTTTCTCGGTTCTAGATTCTAGTTTCTGGTTTCAAGTTTCTAGTCTATTTAAATTTTAATTGAATTAATCCTCCCTTTCAACTCTTGCCTTTTTATTCACTCTTCCTCTCCCCTTCTTTTCTTCTCAGTTCCCGATTCCCGATTCATTTAAAATGGAGAATCTAGAATCTACAACTTGGAAACTTGAATGTAGAATGTAGAATGTAGAAAATGGAAAGAGAAAGAAAATGTTTCCCGGTTCAACATTTACATACTTATTGAATTATCTTCCCTTTGCAGTCTCATTGCATTTCATTGTCATTGTCATTGTCATTGTCAGCGTCAGCGTCATCGTTCGTCGTATTGAATGTTGAATGTTGAAGGTTGACGGTTGACTATCAGAGAAACAGAATTTTCTAGCTTCTCGGAACCACTCTGAACTCTGAATTCTGAATGTTGAATGCTGAATGCACAATGTAGGATGTAGAATGTAGGAGGTAGGATGTGTACGGGGTTCTTGGAAAAGAAATGAAATTTTATGCCTCCCATCACAACTGACAACTGAATCTCATTTGTGGCGGAATCTTTATCATTCCACACAACCCAATTTCCACTCTCTTTCTCTCCCTTGACTTTGGACTTTTGACTTTGGACTTTTGACTTTGGACTTTTGACTTGTGACTTTTGACGTTTGAATTTTGAGTAGACGTCAGCCGTCACCTCAAAATTACAAAGTACAAAACGATCCATCTACAACCGAATTTTACCAAGAACCAAGAAAGTGTCAAATTTCTGTAAAAAAAATTCTGGAAAACTTGAAACCAAACCAAACTCGGACACGCGGTATTTGGTATTTGGTATTTGGTATTCAATATTCGACAAATTTTGACGTTTTACCCCTTTTTTTGGCTTTCTGGTCTATTTTTTTTGTTGTGGAAACTGATGACTGCTGGTTGGATGAGGAAACACGCTCAATGTTTAATGATTTTAAAAGGGGAAAAGAATCGGGATTAAGAATCGAGAGCATAGTTGAAAATTTCTCTGGTGATTAATTAATTTACAATTCCAGATTTAAAGACAAAAAACATTCTTGTGTTTCCGTTTCTGTAACATTGTACATTGTGCAGTTGTCATCTGTACAGAAAATAGGGAAGAGGAAAAAAGAGAGCGACAAAGATTTTGTTTGTGATTCAACTCCAAGTTTTGCCAAGATCGAAGGTCCAACCTCCAACCTCCAGCCCACACGACGTCTACTCTCTGCTTTCTGCTGTCTAATGATAATGAATAGCCTCGTCATGCTCCTCTATGGAACGAGGACGACGACGATGAGGAGGAAAGGGGAACGGAGAACAAATTATTCGAAAATTCGAGTAATCAAGTAGTAAACTCAACTCAGCTCAGCTCAGCTCAACTCAACTGCTCTCTTACATATGGAAAATAGAGCAAGAGTTCCGAATTTGGAATTCCGAGTTTGGAGTTTGGATTCGTGTTCAAATTTTCATGTGTGGGCTAGACACTAGACAAAGTTTAGACCAGAGAAAAACAGAGAGAGAGACACACAGAGATATAAAAGCGATAGTTTCGAGGTCACAAAATTGCTCTTTGACTCATCCTCTAATTCTCGTAAAACGTAAATACAGAGGACGCGGACAGAGGGAGAGAGAGAGAGAAATTCTGCTTCTGCTTTTGCTTCTTGTTCTCTTGGAATGTATCAAACAAAATATCTATTTATCTATCCGCTGCTGTTCCATTTGATCTTTGCGATCAAAGTAAACGGATGCATACGGATGGATACGGAGAAAACTATTCACAATTCAAATGTAAATGCATCCAGTCCAATTGAATTGAACTGAATTCAACTGAACATTATTTTTCTACATGCATCCACAATCCACAATACACAATACACACGTCCACATTTATTTTTTATGCTTTTCACTCATGCCTTCCTCAGCATATGCCGAATTGCTTGTACAAGTGAACGAATTGACGAATTGAGCCAAACTTCAAAGTTACAAAAGTTGTAGAAATTAGAAACTACAAAAGGAATTGAGGATAGATTGAGGTCGATGGTCCATCAACGAATATCTCTTGTGCATGCAGTATGCAGCCAGACCACCCAGATTTAAACTATTGATCCACAGGAAAAAATCCATATTCATTTCACAGACAAAATGTATGCAGAATGCACAAGGCACACTTTCCTTATGTAACACAAAAACCGAGAAAAGAAGGGCATATCTTTTAGGTGGATTTTATTCCTTTCAAGCTAACAGCTGACTTGTGACTTGTTGTTTTTCCAATTTTGTTATGTACTTTCCAATTCCTATATTCATCTCGCTTTTAATTCTTCAATTTTCAATTCCAATGCCTTTTCAAATCACAAGTTGGGATTTTAAATGTGGCGCGAATATAAATGAAATTGCGATCAGAGAGGATAAAATTACAAGGATGTCTGAAATGATGCAGTTGATATTCAGTATTTAAAACTCGAGATTCAACATCCGAGAATCTACAGTCTACAATCTACACTGTAGATTCTACAGTCAACAAAGACAGACGGCAGTCAACTTGAGAATGCAGAGACGCACAAAACACAAAACCTTCACCAAATGCAGAGACCTTGAAGATTGAGGAGCGAGAAAGAGGTGAGTTGAAAGTTGGAACGGGATGATATTTATCATGATGACGGTACATAAAGTCCTAATCTCATTCCATCAGAGATCCGGATACACGATGCAAAATACACAAGAGCAGCCGTAATAAAAGTACGAGGTTACGAGAATAATACGAGCTTAAACATGAAAAAAAACAGAACGTGGGAGAAAGTAGGAGAAAGCGAGGGAAAGTAAGGGAGTGAAAGTACACAGACAGTTGGCGGGCAGGTCAGCTCTTCTTGATTCTTGAGTCTTGATTCTTAAGGATTGAGGATGTAGAAAATTTACTGCCGCTTTCTCATGTCTGCTTTCTCTTTTCTCCTCTCCATTTTCCAAGGGCTAATCCAACTTTTGTGTTTTGAGATTTGAGAGAGAAAGCATAAAACTGAGTAAATTTATGCTCCATCTTCTAAATACCTCAACAGTTTGCAGTCCACGCACATACATCTCTGTACTCTATCTCATGTACAGTGTACAGTGTACAGTATCAAGTGTGCAGTAAAGGTACTTCAGTACTCTGGACTCGAGGACCTTTTCACCATCATCTTCTTCTCCATTCTCCGTTCTCCAGGTTTCCAGTTTATGAGAAAATCTTTATTGAATCTCCACTGACTACTCTGACTTTCTGAATCTAGAATCTATAATCTAGAATGTAGAATGTAGAAGGTGAAAGTGAAATTCGGAGTTGCTCAGTTGCCTTCAAAGTACAGAATCATGTACTTGAATTTGGATTTGGATTTCATTGCACGACTTTGATTCTCGTTAAGATTAGATATAGCTCCAACTATACTTCTATAGTTCTGCCTTTCGCTTGGTCGTCAAAGTAAACTTGTACATTAAATAGTAACATTATCCCAACTATGAAACTTTGTAGGTTTTCGCTTTTCCATTGTAAATTGTCCGTTTTGCGTGGCCTCATTCCGGTTTAAACTATTCCACAATCCGCAATCCACAATACAGCAATATGAATACACCACTGTTTATACTAATCACTTTTAAATTTCTCCCATCTCCGTGAATTGTGAATCCTATGAATTTTGATGTTGAAGGAACAATCAAGTTGATTTTCTTTATTCCTTTTTGATGATTGATATTTGTTTACACTGAATAATTTACGATGGCGATGGTATTGGTGATGGCGATTAGGATGGCGCTAACGATAAGAATAAGCATAAAAGGTAATAATAAAGTAATGATGGTTGGCTGGATGGCTGGATGGATGGATGGAAATTGAAAATGGTTGCTAACTGGAAGCTTGAATCCTGGAACTTGGAGGCTCAAGTTCCCAGTTCCAAGTTGAAGTTAGTGTTGGCGTTGGCACTGGAACTGGAGTCCGTTTGGGATTCCTGCACAAATGAACACAAAGTGGAGAGAGCTGAAGAAGTGAAGAAGTTTGACTCGAGTTAACTGGAACCCGAGACATATGCACGTATAATAATATTTAATCGTAGACAGTAGACAGATATAACTGGAACCAGAACCAGCGAGCTAGGGAACGCTCATTCATCCAATTGTCAAGAGAATATAGGCAAAGACGAGGACGAGGAGAAAACTTTGAACACTTGACAACTACTTTACCCTGCGATACGACCCAGAGAGAGTGAGAGTGTAGTGAACAATATTTTGAGATCAATGCCAAGAAGACGAGGATGAAAATCCCTTTGGAGCATTCGAGCCTTTCATTAGTTGTTACGATTAGCTACTTTCCCGTCATCTCCTTCCTTTCCCCTCTCACGTCCTCCGTCTTCCATCTTACATCTTACAAATTCAGGCTTCTTCAACCTTCGCCTTTCTCTTCTTCTCTTCTTGGCGTCTTGGCCTTCCGTCTTCCGTCTTCACATCTATCCATCTATCTCCATAGCTACAGCTATAACTTCAACTTGCAACTTGAACTATCTACCATCAACGACCTACAACTCACACTTTCAAACTAATCTCAAGTCTCAAGTCTCATGGATTTTTAAAGTAATGATATGCATACTCGATACTCGATACTCCATATTCCAAGCTCCATGCTCAATGCTCCTGCTCATTCCCTCAAACTAAGACAGAGTTGTAAATGTAAAATGTAGCGTATTTTTTTCGGCTATAGTTTGAAGTCTCTTTTTACAAGTTTTGATAGTTTTGATAGATTTTGGGCTCGGTTCTTCAAGGTCTAAGAAAGAAAAGAGTGCGTTAGTTACAAGTTGTTAGTGTTGACTAGATGTAAAAGCACTATGTATAAATGGGATAAAATCACTGAGGCTCTTATAATTTGTAATAATAATAATAATAATAATATCGTCATGGTGAGAGTAATGATGTTTTATTTATATTTACATATTGCATATAATTTGGAACATTGTGAAAGGAGCAGATTGCAGACTGTAGACTGTAGACTGTAGACGTTGATTTCGACTTGGACTGTTTCGACTGTCGGTTGAGAAAATTGACGTACACGTTTATTAGTTTAGGGCATTTACGGTTTCAAAATATCCCCTTTCTCTCTCTTTCTGCTCCTCTGGTACTTTGCATTCCCATTCTCCTGTTCCTTCTCTCTGGGTAGTCTGGGTGTTTTTGCTCCGAGATATTATTATTATTATTATTTCGTATACATTTCACAGTCAAGTCTAATGATAAGCATGAGCTTAGCTCCGTCTCTTTTGTGTAGAATCTAGAGTGTAGAGTTTAGAATGCAGAATGTAGAGAGTGACTTGGTTTGGTTTGGTTTGGTCGGCTCGATTTGGTAAATGCAGCCTCCTGGGCATGAAAGAAAGAATGAATGAATGAATGAATACATAGATTGATGGCCATACTGTAATTTTAGGAGTTTGGAGAAAACCTCACAAACTTATTATAAACATTTATCCTTTCTCTCGCTCTCTCTCTCTCTCTCCCTTTCTCCAGCTGCTTCGTTCTCCAATTTCCATTCTCCAATCCATTCCTAGATACATTTCTGTGCAGAAAATGTAACATGAAACGGGACCAACAAAAAGACCAAAACCAAGGCCTGTCTTTTCTAAATAGGAAAATGTTGTACGCCACAAGGGCCAAAAACTAAAGCCAAAACCAAAACTAATAGCAACTTTTCTCTTTTTTCTACCCATTTATTTATTCCCTACTCCGTCCTTCCTTTTCGTCTCTCCTTTTTGTCTCCCTTCTCCTTTCTTCAATCACATCCAAATCCGAGTTGGAGTTGGATTCCGAATCGGAATCCGAATTTTGTATTCTTATTCACAAGTCCCTTGGAGCTTGGAGCTTGTGCCGTTTGTATAGAGTACAGAGCATCAAGAGTATCAAGTATTAGGTATTAAGTACATGTAGAATGTAGACGGAAGAATGACGAGCAGTGACAAGATGAAGGATGGCGGATGGTTCTCTGTTTTACTCCTTTATTATTTTTTCCATTGAAATATTGCAATATTTAAATTGCAGTAGGATGCGATGGATGTAAATGTGGATGTGGAAATATCAGTAGATATCAGTAGATTTTACAGCTAACGTCCCCCATTTTATTTTACATGCATGCTTTGTAAAATGGGTTCCTATATTTTATAGCCCAAGGCAGATATGCAGAGAGATGCGCAGAGATGTAGATAGTAGATAGATAAAGGATGTCTAAATAAACAAGAATTTCACTCATGCATATTTACAGCGTACCAGAGAGGAGGTACGAGATACGAGATGTTAAATAACTGTGTACTGTGGATTGTGGATATTGTGAATATTTTTGCATATCATATCGTAGTCGACAGAAAGGATGATAAGAAATAGCCAAGCCAAAATAAGACAAGACAAAATAAAATAGAATACACACTACACAAGGCAGTGAAAAGTGATCATGGTCGAAATGTAGAGTGTAGAATGTAGAATGTAGAACGTGGACTGTGGAAGGATGTTGCCATTGTGTGAAAATAACCATTATGATGATTATTATTATGACTACGACTATGATTATGATTATTATACGCCCTTGTTCCTACATTGTACATTTTGCACTCACCAGTCGCCATTCTCCATTCTCCATTTGCTGTTTTCTGTTTTCTATCTGGCAGCCAACTGCCTTGCAATCTAGAATCTGGAATCTTGAATCTAGAAAGGGGAATCTGGAATCTATCTACGTCGTCCTTTCTCTGGACTCTAGACTTTAGTTTCTAGATGCTCCATATAAATAAACACAAATATCTGGATTCCTGTTTTTGTTGAATGTTTCTCCATTTCTCCAGTCTCCACACCATGCAACATTTCACTCCTTCTCCTTCTCTTTGCTTTCCATTCTGTCCTCTTCTACTCTTTTGCCCATTTGATCCTTCAGTGAGATAATTCACTCAAGTTTTCCAATTACGAAATGGAACTGATACAGATACACAAAACAAGACACAATAATGTCCAACTGTTTCTAGTTTCTACGTAACGTCCAAAGTCTCGGCTACTGTAGTTTGTAGCGTGTAGTTTGTATTGTGGATGTGGATGTTGATGTGGATCGTTAAGTTATTGCAAAAAGGAACCGGGTGTACATTGCACATTGCACAGTATACACTGCATGGTGTACGCTGTAGAGAGAAGTTTGCCATGAAAAATTGCCGAGGAAAATCTTAATGTATTTATACAGACAAGGGGAAAGGTAAAGAGAAAGCGGGCAAGTGTGTAGTGTGTCTAAAAATATGATACACATGACTGAATAAGTGAATGAATTCACACATAACAACAAAAACAACAACAGACACCATCCTTTTGAATATCAAATGTCCGTTTACAGTTTACAGTTCACAGTTTACACGAGTTTAGTCCCTGGTGTATCTGTTTTTTTTTACTGAGAATTCAGCCGCTGTTTCTCTTTTGTTTTTCATGTACAATCTACGAATGTGTTTCGGGGAATAAAACAGAAAATGTACAGTTTACATTGTAAATGCTGCTACGGCTTTTACGGTTTTTCAAAGGTTTTATATTATTATTTTCCTACATTTTTCCCCTGTATTTTTGACGGCTGAGAGCTTCAAGTAAAAACAGAAAAACAGAAAAGATGGGGAATGAAAGAGGAAAAAGGACAAATGACCCTCTGACATGAATTGTTAATACAGTATCATTTTTGATAAAAAATGTCAAAAGGTGATTTCATTCTAAATCTATGAATCTTTATGAAGGCCAAACCAACAGCAAGAGCAACACCTGCTTCTGGTTCTGGTTCTTATGACCTCACTTTTAAGGGGGCAAGTACAAAGTAAAACAAAAGGTCTTTTGGTTGTTGGCCGTTGGTTTTTGACTGTACTTTTGTGCACTCCTTTAGGATTTCTCTGTACTCTGCACTCTGCACTCAGTAGAGGGAAAGCAAGATTAAATGGTAGGGCAAAAATAGAATAGTCGTCCAAAGTTCCAATTTTCCTACACTTGCTTCCACATTTAGTACACCATTTGGATCTTGGATCTTGGGCTTGTTTTAAATGTGCAATTTATATGTTTGCAAAACCTACTTTTTATACTTTCTCCTTCATCTTCCTCTTGGTTTTGATCTCCATCTCCGTCTTCAACTGGACTGTCTTTGTATTGTGTTTAGTGTACAGTGTACAGGGTTTTGGAACGGATGGGAATAATAGTCTATTTATTGCTCAGAACCCACTCTTTGCCTGCATAATACATGGGAAACGGAGAATCTAGAATCTAGAATGTAGAATGGATGGAACAAGGATCACATTTGCATTGTTTTTACAGTCCAATTGTGCACTTTTCTCTTCTTAGTCTAGATTCTAGATTCTAGATTCTAGATGCTGGATGCTGGATGCTGGATTCTAGTTTGAATCTGGCACTTTTTATGGATTGTTGACGGCTGACTAAATGTGAGCGTAAAGGTGAATGTGAATGTGAATGGGATGGTGACGGTGACGGTATGTCGGGTTTCTAGTTTCTAGTTTTTAGTGCAGGTCGTGTATGTATGTCCCGGTGTTGTGCAATTAGAGCTCTCTTAAGAGATTAGAGATGGATCATAAAACGGAATTGAATCAAATGGGCACAAGACACAAGAAACAGAGTACAGAAGCAGAAACTGAAGAAGGCGAAAGGAAAAAGACATTACAGGTGTACAGAGTACAGTGTACAGTGCTCAATTCCCTGTACAATACACATTTTTCACGTACATTTCCTCTCCAGTTATGACAAAAAGAGGGAGAAACGCAACAGCGAGAAATGTACAATGTACAAGCTGGGTTCTGGATTCTGGAGTTTAGAGCTTCAAGTACGGGATGAAGAATGGAGAATAGAGAATGGAGAATAGAGAATGGAGAATGGAGGATGGACACGTTTTCATTTTGCCATTTGGCTCTTCTTTCTTCTTGAGAAGGGGAAAGGGAAAAGGATGATGTAAGATGGTTGAATGGCTCTGTTTTCTCTCCTCTCTTCTCCAATCTTAACACTCAACATTCAACATTGAGCATTCAGCACTCGCTACATTCTACAGTGAGGCTGCATGAGTCTCATGTGATTCATATTTTACTGCGGAAATGGCACAGTTCAGCTCATAAAGTACACTACAACAAGCTACAGAACAGAAATGAAATGAAATACACGGAGCACCTCGTCCCAATTCCTCTCCCCTGTTAATATCTCCTCCACACTCAAGACTCTAGACTCTAGATTCTAGACTCTAGATTCTAGACTGGAAACGCACAGGAGCAAAATACAATAACTGCTTCTTCCCCCCAATTCCGTACAGTTGGAAATGAAAGAGGAAAGAAAGTGAGCACTATATCATAGAAAAAATAAGGTAGCCACGTTCAAAGTTCCAAGTTCCATGCTGGAAGTTGCAAGTCGGACGCTGAAGCTCCAGGCAAACTTTTGGCATTCTTGATTCTAGATTCTAGATTCTTGATTCTACACAGTTGCTCCTTTTCTTTTCTTTCCTGTCTGTTCATTCCTCATAAATAGTGGCGTCCACATAATATTCTGCATTGTGCATTATATATTGTGTGCTCTAAATTGTACTGTATTGTTTTGAACCAAAACCAAGCCAAGCCAACTTGTCTCCACATCTGAATTCTGTACTCTGCTCTGTATCTGATTCTCTATATCTATTATCTACATGTTTGAACGTATGAATGTATGAATCGCCATTGAATTATTTTCCTCCACTCCCGTTTTCCTTTTCTCTCCCTGCCTCCGTCATGAAATAAATAGAGAAACAAGAAAGTAGGCAGGCATGCGGAAAAAAGGAAAAGATGAAGACCAAGAGGAAGAGAACGTCAGAAAATTCATGTAGATATAGCATATAGCATATAGGGTAAAAAAGGTCCGAGACTCGGAGACTTGGAGAAAGATGTAAACTCGTCACTTTTATCACACAGTCTTTTTTTACCCAAAAGAAAATTTGGCACAAGTGCCCGCTCTTCCACATTACACATTCTACATTCTTCTTTCCACATTCATATTCAGCGCCATAAGAAGCTCAAAGATGAAGCTCGGTCATATTCACCGTTTTTTGTCTTTGTATCTGCGATACAAAATACAAAGTGGTGGGGCTATTGCTATAGTATGATAATTCTTGCAGAGCTGATAGCAGAGCAGAGCAGAGAAGAGTAGAGTCAGCATCAGCCTGACTTGACTTGGCTGAGTTGGCTCTTTAGCTTTTTGCTAACAAGAACTCGAATCTCTAGTCTCGAGTCTCAACTCCCAAATTTAACTATGAATCATATGACGCACAGTGTAGAGAGCTAAGTGTGTTGAATGGCCTGGGCTGATATCTACTTGAAATTGTAAATGAATACATTCATGAATATATCACTGGAAACTGGAGACTACGTTACTTTATGTACAAGCTGGAAAGTGGAAAGTAGAAACAGGAGGCTGGAGCTGGAACTGGAACTGGAGAATCTCAAAGATATGAGCAAAACAGCCTGCAGCCACTCATTCACTGTTCAGTATTCACTATTTCAGTATTCAGTATGCAGTGTTTAGGGTGTATCATATTACTCGCTACGTAGATGTGTCTCCAATTTTTTCACTCACATACACGTACACACATCCACGCCTTCAACTTATTTATCTAAGCAGTAAACATGTACGTCCTTCATCCTACAAACTACAAACTACACCCTACATGGCACATACATACATACATTGCGAACAAGTACAACCTCACAAGAATTTCATTTGCGAGGCAAATTTCATCCTTTCATCCTTTCATCTTTATTTTAGGCACAATATTTTTCCCTCCTTTCCCCTTTTATTGTAAATCCATCATTTATTATTTTTATTATTCCATATCTGATTTACCTATCCATGTCAAGAAATGAAGATGGAAAACGGATTTAAAACTGGGACAATCTCAAATCTCAAATCTCAAGTCTCAAGGTTTATGAAAATCTACTATTGCACATTGATTAGTGTAGTGCGCAGATATTATTGATCATTGATTGCCTTTTTGTTTTGAATTTTGACTTTTGAATACTCTACCAAAAAGGACAATTTGCTGTAAAAGTGAAAACCTTCGCCTCCATTTCCCATTCAACCGGTCGGTTAGACCGACCACCAAACACCGAAACACCGACCATCGACGTAATACTGTTGTTCCATTCAATTAGGCGATTGTTATAATTTATAATGGATTTTATTCTTGTTTCTGGTGTGATTCACAAGGTTTGTGGTAACTTTCAAAGTAGTTGTATGCGTTTTGTGTGTTACGTTGCAACTTTTGCATTGCGATTGCCATTGCAATCCTCACATTTTCACATTTTCACATTTTCTCCCCACTTGATACAGTGATTACACCACATTAACTTTGGTCTCGTTTCGTTATTTATTCATTCATCCGCTCCAATCCGCTTCAATACAAACACAAAACACAAAACAAAAACCAGTCTCATGTACGCTGTACATTGTACATTTACAATTCGGTGTAAAAAGGAACCAACTTTTGCCGCTACAAGCTACAAAAAAACAAAGGATTCACTGATTTTCAATGCTTTGCTGATTACAAATAAAATTATTACGCTACTTTCACTCTGTAGTGGCTACCGGCTAGTGACAGCACTTGCACATGTTACATTTAACATGTAGATTCTACATTCTACATTCTACATGATACAGTTTTTAAATAAGAAAATAAAACTACGTCTTTTTCTGTATAGTTACGTCCAATGTCCACTTGTGCTCTGTGCCTTGAACATATTTGATCATCACAGAAAAAATCACGAGACTCCAGACACAAGTCACAACTAATAAATTTCAATGGACGGAGAAAATATGAAAAAGATACTTTTATGCTTTTATCCTCAAATTTGATCATGCTCACAAGACACAAGACACAAGCCTACAGTCAAAAGTCAAAAGTGGGAAGGAAAATGGGAAGGATGTGGAATCTGGAATCTGGAATCTAGAATGTGGAATGTGGAAGGACGGAGGTAAAATTTAATAGATTTCCTTTGGATTTTGGTCCAACTACCTCCAACAACCTCCGTATCAGAGTATGGAGTATAGACTATATAGAGGTATACATATGTGCACTGTGCACAGAAACACAAGTGTAAATAGAAAGTACATGTAAAAAAGAAAAGGATGCACTGAAAAGAGGATGGAGCTTGGAGCTTGGAGCAGATGTGTAGAATATTGAATTGGATTCCGATTGCGATTCGGACTCGGATTTCAGTTGTGTATTGTACGGTGTGTAGTGTGTACATTGGTGACGGTTGGTTGACCCATTCAACTAATGTTCCTCCAGTCTCCACCATTCACTGTTCAGTCTTCAGTGTAGGCAGAAGAAGACGGGTGAATTGGAGGGAAATTATTGGAAAAAAATATCGACCACCCACAGACACACACAGAGACGCATAGACACAGAGACAGAAACAGATAGTTTTAGGTTTTAGAGAAGGAGTAACCAGAAGGAAGGGGCACAAGACAGAATGACAGTGACAGTGACAAGGACAGAAATCGAAACCGAAACCAAGACAGCCGGACTCTTCCCTTTCTCTTTCCTCTCCTTTCACTCTTTTTTCCACTGGCTTTTCCATTCTCGATTCTCCATTCTCCATTCTTGATTCTGGGTTCTAGATTCTTGGAATTGACTCGGCATCGGAATTCGGATTCGGATTCGGATTTGAATTGGAACTGGAATGAAAATTGGAACGAGAGTTCGGAGCTCATGTTCCCAGTTTAAAATAGATCCAGAACCTCAGAAAATCAGACTACAATGTCATTCAATATTCAATGTAATGTAATACTACTTGATGCTGTGTAATGGGAAATGTAGTAGAGGAGCACTTGTTCCTATTCTTCTCTTCTTCTTCTATCGATTCCACATCAGCTTGATCAACTTTATTCCAGTGACTGCAACTCCCGAATCTGGAATCTGGAATCTGGAATCTGGAACTTTTGATTCTCGACGTTGACTCAATTTCTTAGCCACAGTCTCAAATCTGAAACATGGACATTAAGAATTGAGCACTCAAGTTCAATATTCCGTTTGCTCTGGTTTGGTCTGGTCTGGTTATTGGTTAACCTCTATTTCGCATGTCTTGATGTTTCTATGCGTCATTTTTTATGGCTTTCTCGATTCTCCAATTCTGGATTCTAAGATTCTAAGACTCGGTGATTCTATGATTCCTGGGAAAATGATAAGGGACTGAATGAAAAAGGGATACGGATTTTAGGATGACCTCCATCCTCGTTGATCCATTTAGAAAGTGCTAGTGATATCAATATCAATCTCAATATCAGTATCAATTTCAGAGTATCAATACGATGACCAAAAATAGCAAAACCAAAATACAAAACTGTTACAACATTTTGTGTCTTTTCTTATAAAATCTGTTCTAAATTAAATGACGAATGGCAACCTGATCCTAAAATGAGCCAAATATTTTTGACATACAGAAAAATATAACCAATTTTCCTTTTTCTCTATGATACGCCAATGTTTTGCTTTCAGAATTTCACGTTACCGCACAAACTATAGCACGTCTCTAGTCTCTAGATTCTAGCCTCTAGATTCCAGACTAGAAACTGTAGACGCTAGTCTGCAACGTGTACAACAGTAAGCCATTATGTTTAAAGGGAGCAGAGAGTTGAGTTGAGCTCAGTGGAGTGCGTATCTTCTCAGTTCTTGGTACACTGTATTTTCCAATACAGTGAGTAACGACCGGTTAGCAAGTTTAATGGCTTGGACAAATTTCCATTCAGTTTTATCTTTACTCTTCAGCTCAGCTCAGCTCAGTCCAATCCAATCCAGTCCAGAATCCAGAATCCAAAGTACGGTTTGGTTTTGGTTTACGCTTACGAAAAAATTCCATGTATCATGTACTCCTCGTTTCTACTTTCTACTTCTCGTATCATCTTACGCACGATGACATTGTCTATTGTCGCTGGTTAATACAGCAATCCTTTTCCCCTTTCCACGTTAACGGCGAAGGGAAATCTAGAATCTAGAATCTAGAGTCTAGAATGGAGATAGGGGAGAGAAAGGATTGTGGACTGTGGACTGTGGGAGAAAAGAGTCTTAACTAAAATCTAATCGTGATTCAACCAGAAGGAAAATGGTGCATTTTCTTCCTCCACCCCGATAGACAATAGACAACTGTACTGTACTGTACCAAGTATAAACTGAGAGAGAAACTGAAAGAGGGTCCTCGTAAATAGTAAGAGTACAAGGTACAAGGAGAAAATAGGTTGAGGAAGGGTTCGGGTTTCAGTTTGTCTGTGAACACGAACATCAGCATCAACATCAAGATGAACAAGAAGAGGAACAAAGAAAAGGGAAAACCTTGGGGAGAGAATAAGAAGAAAAGGAGAATGAGAACAGATTTAGGACAACATAGTTTATGAGATGGACTGAGAACGGAGAACGTACACTGACACTGCTCTTTTCCTCGCTGTAGTTTGTAGATGTGTGTAAAAGTGGTGGAGAGTGAAATGCACTGCAATGTGATGTGATGAAAAGAGAAGAGATGCGAATGTGATGAGATGGGACTGTGAGAAAATGTCAAACTTTGTTCGCCTCCAAAAGTTTCAACGAGGAAATGTAATTTGTGGAAAAAGTGTAGATTGTAGAAAGTAGAAAGATGCCTCGTTCTCCTTCTTTCTCTTTTGCTTTCTCTGCTCCAATGTGAGTGTGTGAGTGTGATTGTGAATGTTGAATGTGAGTATTTATTTTCATTCCTTGATTCATTTGAAAGGGAGTTGTAGTGAGTAGTGAAAGTGGATATGAATGCTGATACTCATGTTGATATGAAAGTTGGTGCTGTAGATTTGCTACTGCTATTGCAATTCGTATGATGATGTGAGTAGAGAGTAGAGATAATGTCATTGGCTGTGAGTCGAAAGCTTAAAAAAGGCTCAAGGGTGAAACATGGTAAGTTCTATCAGAACATTCATCATTCATCTCTCTCCTCTCTCTCTCTCTCGACAACTAAATGCACAAGCATTGAGCAACATTGAGCCACTCTTCAACCTCATGTCTCTCTTCTTCTTTTCTTGTACTTTTATTTAATTTTCCATCTCCATCCAGCTCCACACATCCCCACACTTTCTTTATGTCCGCACAATACCACTCGATTAGAGAGTCCTGAGTCTAGAATCTAGAATCTAGAATCTAGAGACTCGAGTCCGGCAAAACTCTTGTGTAATGAGCCACACTTTTCTGGACAATGTACCTTCATTACCACTCCCTTCCTTCTTCTTCCTTCTTGACTACAGCTCTACAGCTCCACATTTATTCATCTCTTATCTGTTTGTGAATGAGTACTTTTATTTATCCATTCATCCGTCCATCCGTCCATCTATCTATCTATCCTTGTTTGAACAATCATCATCTCCACTCTCAACTCCCAACTTGTTCTCAGCTCCAATTCCAATTCCAGCTCCAGCTCCACTCAACTTAACTTAAGTTAACTCAAGTCGACTAAATTTCCACTTTTTATAATACCAACTTTTCAAAACTCAAAACTCAGCACAGCCAACAGCCAACTCTCTCCTTCGCATCCT
The DNA here is from genome assembly GCA_034698265.1 of Sminthurinus aureus. NCBI lineage: Eukaryota > Metazoa > Arthropoda > Collembola > Symphypleona > Katiannidae > Sminthurinus > Sminthurinus aureus. Next base: position 31,807 of record JAQGBH010000120.1, read on the forward strand.
CGTTGAATATGTATGCAAAAAGTTGGATGAATACAGAATATGGTGGAAGCATGGTGAGTGGAGAATAGAGAATAATGAATTGAGGGGAGAAAGTTTACAAGTTAGTTGCCTATCTTCATTTCGTATCATAGCATTATCATAGCCTCAACACTGAACACTGAACACTGCACTGAAAACCGCGCTCCACTCACGATTCACGACTCTAGACTCTAGAACATGATGATGCTGATGATCCGCATGTCTTGTTCAAATTAGAGTTGAATTCTCTCCTTATTAAATGCATATACGTGTAGAGAGTGGATTGTAGATTGTAGAGAAAGGAGCAAAACGTACAGTGCACCAGGAGCAGAGTCTACAGCTGTTGAAATTTTTTTATTGGAGCTTCTAAAAGAGAAAAGAGACGGAGGAATCCTGATGTTTGATAATGTAATTTATTTGTAAGAGGTAAAGTTAATGACTTTCTTTGAATACAAATTGAATTGCGAATTGAGAATTGAGAGTTGAGGCCGTAAGGACGAAATATGAAAATATGACGGGTGAAAGAAGGAAGGGGACGGGAGGCTGAAAATTGAAGACTCAAGACTCGTGACTTTTTAGATCAAGGAGAAAGTAGAAAGAAAGTGGAGAAAATGAGGACTAAGAAATGATCTTCTTGTTGCATGTATAAAATGAAGCATATTTGTGTTGTAAACTAAATCACTTGATCAAACTCCATAATTCACAATCTACAATCCACGATCCAGATTCCAAACCAAACCAACTTCCTGTTAGAAAGTTGAAGCTCCAAGCTCCAAGCTCCGAGTTCCGAACTCCAAGTTCCAAGTTCCAAGTTCGGAGTGATCCCAAAGTTACATGATATTCAAAATTCGGAACAGAATTCACACTTTCACCAACCTCCAAACTTTCTCATCAAGTCAAAGGATGCGGAGCGTCCAGTGTCGGGTGTTGAGTGTTGTGAATTGAGTCTGCTATCTGAATGGCCTGTCTCTCCGTCTTTCTGCTGTCTGTCTGTCTGACTTTTATTCACAAACCATATTCGCATACATAACAATACAAAATTATTTTGTGGCAAGTACAAGCTGCCAACTTGGGCAAGAGTTGCTGTTGAAATTGGAGTTGGAGACTCGGAGGAAAACTCAAAACCCAGGTCAAGCCATTCCACACCACGCCATGCCATGGGACTTGAAAACTCTTACTAAAGTTACAAATCCTCAGCCGCAGCCTCATCCACATTGTTTCTATATTCCATACAAAGAGCAGATGAAGAAGAGCGAAAGAGACAACTCTATTTCTACTCCTACTTTTACGCCAAAGGAAACGGAGCACGAAGCACATTTAAAAAGCATGGAAAATGGAGAATGGAGAATGGAGAAAGTTGATACAGAATACAGAATTTATTGTTTGTTAACTTGGAGTTGGAGTTGGAAAAGTTGGCTCCGGCTCGGGCTTTGACGCTGACTGGATTCGGCTTTGGTTTTGGTTTTTCCTGGGGTGTCCTTTAAAAATGCCTTGGAGTGTACTAGAAAGTAGAAAGAGGAAAGTTGTGGATATTTGTGCTGAGGGAAGAGGAACAAGTGTGAAGAAGAAGAAGTGGCGGAGATGAAAATGAAAACCAAGAGCAAGAACGTGGATAAGGGAAAGAGTGAGAGTGAGAGTGAGTTGAGTTGAAATGGTCTCACAGCCCTTGCAACAATGAACAAGAAGATGAACATGAACAACAGCATGGGATATGGGATTGAGATCTCCCTGACGGTCGTCAAGTGAGTGAGTGAAAGAGAGAAAGAGAAAGGAACACACACAGGCAAAAGTGAAAACTAGTCCAGAAACCTCATGTTAACTTTTTATCATTCAAAACCAAGTCCAAGTCCAACTTTTTGTGTGAAAAGCTGGAGAATTGAGAATATAGAAGTGAGAGTGGAAAATGAATGGAGAAGTGGATAAAGGAATCCACAGAATTTATCCCCCGTTATCCATACTTTCTCTTCATAAAAGCACAACACCATGAGCCAGTTTCCCAGGAGCCCGTGTACAAATTAAGAGTTCTCGAGAACAACGTGTGGAGTCTCGAGTCTGGATTGTGGGGAGACTTTTCTCAACTGTTTCCACCACGAGTAAAATATATCCCTTCATTCGTCTCCCTAGATCACAGATCACACACCGCTGACCACTAGCCATTTTTAGTACACTTTTCAGCCGATAGTCTCCACTCTGATAGGCTCGAGAATCAAAGAATCAAAAGTCAACAGAACGTGAAAAGGCAAAGTTGGTGGATTCAATCCAACTTTTACACTCCACGCACCTTCCCTCTCTCTAGTAAATTCCAAATCAAGATAAAAGAAAGGACGAAGGAGGAAGGATGAACTTGTATTTTTCTAATGTGATTTGTACATCGCCCATTGTCCATTGTTCATTGTACAATGTATTTTGTACATGTACATTAATTTAACTTTGCCATTTCACATGTGACAATAATCTAACGCCCTGACGGACTTTCATTCCATTTCCTCCGCGTCACAAACTCACACAGCTAGAATTCTAGAGTTCTAGAGTTCTAGAGTACAGTCTTGTGGCTCTTTTTTCTTCTCTTGATGGCTTACCGTGTCAACACCTCTTTCTTTCAAATGAGTATGAAGGTGAAAATGACAATGACAATGACATGGAACCAAATTGGGATTTACTCAACATCACAATCACAAAAGACGACAAACCAACAAGGAAAATTCTGAGACTGAAACCAGGAGAAAGTACAGAAAGCGGAGAAAGTAGAGAAAGCGGAGAAAACGGAGAAAACGGAGAAAGTAGAGAAAGCGGAGAAAGTAGAGAAAACGGAGAAAGTAGAGAAAACGGAGAAAACGGAGAAAGCGGCGAAAGCGCAGAAAGCGGAGAAAGTAGAGAAGGTGGAGAAAGCAGAGAAAGTAGAGAAAGTATAGAATGTGGAGAAAGCGGAGAAAGTATAGAAAGTATCGACTAAATTATTATTACACATGAAAAGTCGGTGTTATTTACTCAAAGGTGACAGTGAATGTGGATAAATGTGTTTACATTTGTTTTCATTTCTCCTATCTACATTGTACAATGACAGTGACACCTTTCCCCAATTTTCAACATGGATTTTTTCCCTACTAAAGCCCAGACACTGTACACTGTACAACGTTGGATGTATTGTTTTAGTGCATTAGTGTCTGTAATTCTAATAAGGTGTAACACATATAATAACAATGTAGAATAGACGGAGTAAAAAGGAACCCGGATGAATAGACTTGAGGTTTTCCATTCAATTCCCTTCTGTTTGTACTGTGCTCTTTTGTATTGTATTTTACTGCGAGAGTCCACAATTTAGTGTCTACATTCTACAGTCTACACTGTTTACTGTTTATGAGTCCAGTGGCCAACTGGCTGGGCTGGAAATTTAACACCTAAAGGTGGATTTTATCCCGTTTCCCTAGATTCTGGATTCTAGAATCTAGATATTTTCTGATCCGGATTTAAATCCAGGTTCTGTTGCTCCTGTTGTATTTCCATTGTATATTTTATATTGTGCATCGTACATTTATCCTTTACAATTCACACCTAATCTCTAACTTTTCTCTGCTCACTTTGCATCTTTTATCTTTTATCTCTTTGTATGTCTGGCTTTGATAATATCTCTGTATGGTGTCTGGTTTGGGTTTTGATGATGTTATTTATCCAATTCTCCGTTTTATGACTTTCATCATATTTTCAGCGTCGAGAGTCGAGAGTCGAGGGATGTGTAGTAAACATCCATATTTAATAAGGCCCTTCTCTTTCTCTTTTCCATTTATGTCTGTTAGTGCGCACAGTGAGTTGTGAATGCTTTGATGTTGCATGTGTCATGTGACGTGACGTGCGTGTCCCATGTTTTCTTGATGGAGGAAACTCATTTCTTCACCTATTTAGTATTTAGTACTGTCATATAACGAAAACGAAATCACGGTGAGAGACCAGACGAACCAGCCCGAAAAGTAAAAGTAAAAGTAAAAGTAGAGCTAGTTGACACAGAGACAGACAGGGAACGGGAACGGGACTTTCATTTTGTTTGCCACCTCCACGAAACACGAAACACAAAACAGGACAAGAGAAGAACCCACACGATGCAGATTGCATGTGTATTGCAATATTGCAAAATTCAAATTCAAATTTAGTTCCAACTCCTTTTTACAAGTCAACAACATACATATGTGGAGTGATTGTTTGATGGAACCGCAATAGTTGAATTAATTCCAGTCCCCGGTTTTACGGCGGCTTTTAACAGGAAATTTAATATTCGTAGCATGCGTAACTTTTGTCTAGTGTCTAGCCTCTTTTATCTCTTCTCTTCCGTGTTCCGTGTTCCTGTTTTGTTCTGTCTTTTGTTGGCACTTGACTTTTAAAAGTACCTGCAATTTCATTCACTTGAACATTTGGATTTGCATTGGGATTCAAAAATTCAGACTAGAGACCTCAAAGACAGACAGAGGTCGAGAGAAAACCTTTCATTTCCTCTCGTGTGTCTGCAACTTTACACACGAGACACCGATGAGATGTTTTATAGCACGACTCTTGTACACTCAAAATTGTGCAAAAGCCAACTCTTTCGTTCAATGAGTCTCGCGTCTAGAGTCTAGATTTTAGAGTCAAAAGCATGTGGATTTATTTACAAAATTGAAATGGAAATGGAAATGAAACATCTTGTGCTTGTTCTTGTGCTCTGCTTTTGTTTGTGCTTCTGTTTTTGTTCCTGCTCATGTTTGTGAATGTAAAATGGAGAGAGAAATCAAGATTCTGATGTGGAATTTGGATTTTATTAAGAGATTTGACATGGATTTTTTTTGCGTAAGCTAAAATTCCTCGACCCTCCACTTTAGACTTTTGAATTTAGACTTTAAACCTTCGGCTTAAAAAAACTTTGAATTTAAATGTAGATTTGAATTTGGATTGTTCATAGCTCATTGTTCATTGTTCATTGTGGACATGATCTGAGTGTAAAATGACAAATGAAACCAAACCGCGTGGAGAATCCATTTTAAAAATATCCTACACCATTTTTTAAAAGCGTATATATTCACACATTCTACAGGATTTCTGATATTTCGTCATGTATAAGTATTTTGGATGCATTGAGAATTGAGAATGAGAAAAATTGGGTGCCTTGAAATTTTTTATGGTAGCTAAAAAATGAAATTTCAGTTTTGTATTTTGATGGCAATTTGGATTCAGATTTGGCAATTTCTAGTTCCAGTTGGAATGGGAGATGGAAGGATGAGTGAAGAAGCATAGGCAGAAGCAGAAAGTGGAAAGTGGAGAGTTGAGAGTTGAGAGTGAAAGGGCCAAACATTTGAGACTCGAGACTCGAGATTTGAGATTTAAGATTGCAGATGAAATGAACACGTACAATCAAATTTGTGTGCGTGCATACAAATTTTTCAAGATTACAAAGGAGCACAAGAAGAATCTAGATTCTGGATTCTAGATTCTGGATTCTGGATTCTGGATCGTGGGCGATGTGTCAGCAGGATTGTGGACTGTGGATTATCATAAATTGAGAAGTGCAATGCAAGTTTTTCCCTTTTTCCTTCAAGTTACATCTCCAGATACGAGATTCTAGAGTCGAGATTCAAGATTCAAGATTCGACAATCTACACTTTATACTCTAGATTCTAGATTCTAGATTCTAGTCCTCGTTCCATATTTCTAGCTCACTTTCTCTTTACTTGAAGGTTCAAGAGACGTTTTTTACTGACGAGAAGACCCGGATCCATCCCTCAAATTTCATGTTCAATCTAAAGTCTAAAGTCTAAAGTGTTCCCTCTTCACTCTTCACTCTTCACTCTTCAATGCTCAATGCTGAACGTATGTAAAATTTTTAAGGAGAATCCACTTACGCTCATCTCATCTCTCCGTTTTCACAATTTCACAATTTTCATGTGTTGGATTAAAAAAAGAGTTCACACAGTCATGTCCATACATCCAGAATCCAGAATCCAGAGAAAGAGATGGATCGAACAAGCCAAAACCGAAGCCGTGGCCGGAGACGAAATCCAAGCAGATCGAGGCTCTTGAACGGGCTCATATCTCACTTTCTATAATTCTTGACTCAACTTGATTCTTGTACAGACTGGAGACTCAAGACTCAAGACTCAAGACTCAAGCCCTCTTTTTCTGTCGCTCTTCATTCTTAGTCATATCTCTTACAGGGGAAAAGTGCCTCTTCTCATTCCCGTCACTCCGCTTTACTCCTTTCTCCTCTCCATTCTACATTCTATATTCTAGATTCTATATTCTAGATCGTCTTGGCCCTCTATATTCATACGCACTATTCATTCTGTCCCGTTCAAACAGCCAGCTTCTAGAATCTAGAACTAGAATCTAGAATCCAGAATCCAGATATTTTATGCATTACACTCCTCTACTTTCTCTTTCTTTCATCCACTTTCATCCATTCCTTTCTTCATCCACTTTACATTTTTCACACACGTTTCTCATTTTTACTCTCCATGTTCCAATCTTCCACATACACACATACACACATACTTGAAAAATATCCCATGATCTTGACTAATACCAGTGACAACAAATCTTTTGAACAAACCAGCCTCAAACCTCCAAACCTCCAAACCTCTTCAACCGCCAACATCTTTTCTCTCCACCTAAAAAACTCATCTTTACACAAGTATTCATTTCATTTCGTCGTTTCCCCTTAGTCAAATAATATGAAAGTTGAAGAGAATTCAAATTCTTGTTGAAGAATTTGAGTTGTAATTTTCATTTTCATGTTGTATTACTCTTACTCTTGCTTTTACCATCATGTTTATGTCCATGTATTAATTATCCTAATGAGAAGGCGTAGGTTAAAACTCCAAAGAGCAGACTTTAGACTTTAGACAACCACTCTTTGTAATTACACACTGCACTTTTAATTACAATTATTGCAGTTTCCAGCTACTCCGTGGAAAATTGGAGAGCGGGAGAAAGGAGAAAATTGGAGAAATTACATATTACATATTGCCGAGTGAAAGTGAAAGTGAAAGTAAAAGTAACAGAAAGGAAGAAAAGAGCAAGCTACTTAGCTTTTACGTTGTACGTTGTCCCTATTTTACACGGTGTTTGATGCCAACGGCTAATTTTCTAGTGTAAAAAGACAAAAGACAAAGGAAAAAGTCATGCCCTTTCATTACGCCTTCTTTTGTACATTTTACATTCTACATTCTACATTCTACATGGTAAATTGTATGCAGATTAGCCGTGTTAACATGATGGAAAATTACGCTCATTTTCTACATTTTCACCATTAGCCACATTAGGTTGGTGGTGTAAATGAAAATGGAGCGAAAAAACAGGACAAAGAGATGAAAAAGCCCAAGCCAGACCATTAACTAAAAGAGGAAGAAAGTAACCAACATGATCGCCTACTGGCTCTATTATCGTTATCATCATTATTATTATTATTATTATGATTCTTGTTGTTTTGTTGTTTCTTGTACTTTGGTATTTGGTATTTTGACGCCCAGTGGCCTTGCCCTTTCTTTCCTATTCACTATTCACTCCCACTTCCTCTCCTCATTTTTATTACGAATGGGAACAACTTTCTCTCTAAACTCTACACTTTGAGCTTTGTACAAACTGCAAAAAATTGTAAAAGGGCGGTCAACTCAACGGGGACAAATTCCCCGCTCTTTTATTTACTACCATAATGCAAACAGAAAGCAACGGAGCAAGTTGTGGTAACTGTGGAAATTGGAAAATCAAACGGATTCCTAAATAATATTTTCAATATTTTCAATATTTTGAATTTTTGACCTCATCTTTAACCCTGAGAGAAAGTAAAGTGAAGGGGAAAAGAGAAAGCGGGTGGAGCAAAAGTATTTATTCGTTATTTATTTACGTTAAACAAACACGCAAAGGATGGAGCGGCAGAGGAGCAAAATATTTAGGATTCAGGACAGGAAATTTAATCACAATTCTAGCTAAATAAATAGAAAGAAAGAGAGTAGTTATTTGTCTCGTTAAGAAAATGGAGCTAAAAACGGAAGCATAATAAAAAATATAAACAAGCTTCAACTGAAAAAACTTTTTGCTTTTTCCAAATAAAACAAGTTTATTTACCTAAAAAAGATAAAGAATTAAGGGATGAGTAAAAACCATCCGGACTCACAAAATGTACATATTTCATTAGCTTTAATTGCAAAGGACGGCCATTTGCTATTTTTATGTACACAAAATGAAAAACCTTTTACTTATTTTTAGCTTTAGTTGTCTGGAGAAAGGATCATTAATTCATTAAATGTCCTACAAATTCTACAAAAACATATGATGAACATTAAATACATGGGCCACGGACTTAAAAGGAGAAAATAAACATGCAAACTTTTCTCTTAACAAGTACACCTCGTCCATTTTTCATGTTTTATATTATGCTCTCTGTCCAAGTCTCGAGTCCATCGTACATGAAACTTTGGAGGATAAACAAACTGAGCATAACTGAGCAAAGGAGTTCATTTGCATAGTTTATTTTTTTACTGAGATTCAGAGTTTTAATACATTTTTTATACACAAAAAAATAAGTTTAGAGTACGTCAAAACTAGGATAAATCAGAGAAATTCAGAGAAGTTCAGAGAAGCTGTCCTCCGACTTTTGACTTGTGACTTTTGACTTGTGATGTACAAACTCCTCAATTTACAGTTGTGGACTGAATAATAAACCCCATAATATTTATGGGAGATGACTATTTTATCTAAATCTGCATCTCTGGATCATGAATAGCTAATTTACTACAATTTACAAAACATTCCATAGTCAACGACTTGAAAGGTTATCAATCAAAAATCAAAAATCAAAAATCAAAACCTGAAGCAGAATCCGAATCAGAAAAATAATGAAGCAATAATACATTTATGTGCACAGAAGGAAAAAGGAACCTCATTCAATTCAGGTTTTCATGTTGTGTATTCAAAAGAGGGTGCGACATGTAAAAGTCCGAGACGTGTACGACTTGTCGATTAGGGGAAAGTGCCATCCGCCATTTGCCATTTATCGTATCCTGGCGCAGTACAGAGCACACGGCAGTCGATTTCTGTTTCTGGTTCTGGCAGTCATAAAGATGCAAAATAAAAATCAAAATCAAAGGGAAAGAGCAGAAGAGAACGGAGCAGATCAGAGTAGAGCAGATGAGCCGTGGAAAAGTGATGAGGTGGAACGATACTAGTCAATATCATGGGCAACAGAGAGAGAAGATGAGAGAGGAGATGAGTCTTGAGTCTTGAGTCTTGAGCCGTGAGCCTACGAAGCACTAAAAATACTCAAATACTCGGCACAAACTCCAACTCCAAATCAAGCAACATGGAAACATGGACCCTTCTTAATACAGTAATACAGTACATTACACTTGCTGAGATGATCGTGTACAAGGAACAACTAAGATTGAACAGGATTACACTCGATTATTATTATTATTACAAGGATCTGACGAGACCAGAGCTGAATCAAGCGGAACGGAACTAGCGTGCAACTTTGCCTGATTGTGTATTCTCATCAGTCACTTGTCTCGTCCTAAATAACCACACGATGGGAAAATTTGAATGACTAATGACCAACATGTGTTCTATGTACATTGTACACTGGAATTTCTGTGCATTTTTGGACAGGGTGTCCGGGACATTTTTGGGAGAAATTTCCATAAAAATGAATATGCGCCCACATTCTAGATTCTGCATTCTAAATTCTACATTCTACATACATGGACAGTTGCATCATGTATACTAATGAGACAAGAGAGAGAGAGAGAGAGAGAAAGAAAGGGACGAGGGTGGTTTGACATTTGACATTCGACATTTGATACTCGACACCACACAACCAAATATGGTAAAAATTCGAGTACACGGAAAATGTAAAGGAGAAAAATCCATGGATAAAATTAATGTTTGCAACGTGACAACTAAAGTACAAGTAGAAAAGAGGAAGAAGAAGCTGGAGAAAAATTCCAAGATGTACATCCAACATCAGGATAATCCAGAGTCATTTCCGTTTTCATTTTGCTTTCGCTCATTATAATGACTTGACTCGAGACTCGAGACTCTAGATTCTTGACTCTTGACTCTTGAGTCGAGATGTAAAAGGAATGAGAATGGAATGGACTGGGCTGGAATCTTAAGCACCAAATCTAAAATCTGAAAGCAAGGGAATGAGTCCAGAGTCGAATGATTAAGTACAGTAGACGATAGACGATAGATGATATCCACATGAAATTCCAAATTTTAGATGAAAGATCGGAGATGAAGAACTGGGATTAATTTTATAGTAGTCAATTTAGGGCAGAAAGTTAATGTTGAGAGTTGAGAGTTGAGAGTTGAGAGGTGGAATTTATAATCAATCCTATACATTCTTTGAATATTTGAATTTGATATTTTGAATGGACACGCACTTTATCTCTCTCTCTCTCTCTCTCTCTCTGTCTCTGTCTCTCTCTCTCTCTCTGTCTGTGTCTTTTGTCGTTTCACTTTGGAGTTTGGAGTTTGGAGCATGGACTACGGTTGATTGCGGTTGGAGTCAATGATGCTTAAACTAAATGATGATGATGATTATACAATCAAATTTGCTTGATTAGGTCAACTAAAGTGACGACAGTGAGGATGATGAGAAATTTGCAATCCACAATCCACAGTCTAGAATCTAGAATCCAGAATCTTGAATCTAGTAGAAACTTGTCGACGGCGTCTTGTTCCATCTTAGTGATTTGATTTTCTTGAACAAATCCTCATCTGTCCTTCATCATTCACGTTCACGTTGGCGTTCAGAGGCTGAGGTTGAAACGGAGACTCCGACTCCGACTCCGAGTCAGCCTCAGATTCGACTTGGGGTTTGGATTTGGATTCAGATTGGAGCTGCTGTGGATTGTGGATTGTGGATTGTGGATGAATCCAATATCTGGTAATTTATTGAGGTAATTTGAACGAAAGGATTTTTATGAACGTCATCACTTTCCGATGGCACTTTCTTCCATCTTTCGTCTTTCGTCTTCCAGCTCTCAGCTCCAGCACCAGCTCAGCTCGATTCAGCTTGCCTCAACTCAACACAAGGCAACTCTACTCAAGTCATTCCATTCCATTCCATTTCTTCTCAGACCAACACCAACAGCTGCCTCTTTCTTTTCCCCTTTCTCCGCTCCTCGACAAACCTTGAAAAGCCCACAAAAGATTTTCATCCTCGCTGTCTCTCTCTCTCTCTGACTGTCTGTCTGTCTATCTCTTGGATTTTTTGAAAGCTTGGCTATTTCCTCTCCGCACACAGAGTACAGTCATCGACACATTTTAGCCCTTTTCCTCCTACTCTAGACTCTAGACTCTAGACCTCGAGCGAGAAAACGTACATCTACAATCTACAATCTACAGCCTACATTCCACGTCCATCCTACAGCTATAATTAATTCCATTTTTCCACTTGCAATAGCAATTCCAACTCGGATTCGGACTCTTCCAAAAACTGGGTACAAAAATAAATGAATTAAAATTTCCACCGCGGCATCGTCTTTTGAACTTTTGACTGTAACTGGTAACAGCGTTCTCCATTCTACATTCTCAATTCTCAGTTGTCAGTAGTCGTTTAGTTTTTTGCGGTGTGGTGCAATGTGGCGTGGTCTGATCTGGCTCGGTTTGGTATGATGTATGATGTGGTTTAGTCATAATTTGAACATTTGAACATTGAACAAGTTGATTCCTTTTTCCTTGTTCCTTTAATTTGCACTTCATCCTCATTCGGGCATCTGGCATTGTGGAATTCTAGAATTCGGGCCGAGCACAGTTCAAAGAAGGAGAGGACGAGTAATTTGTGTTTCAAGTGCTCTAAATTAAATATTGGTCTCACATATAGAATATAGAAGATAGAAGATAGAAAATAGACTGGAGCCACTCCTAGCTCCTAGCTCCTAGCAAACACTAAACTAAACTAAACTAAGCCAAACTACTGTTTTCTGTTATTTACTGAACAGTAAACAATGAGAACATGGAACATCCTGCAGAGATGCAGAGACTCAGAGACGCTTTTGAAAGCAGACATGCTTTGAAAACAAAGCAAGAGACACTTTTGATGTCGCGGGTAGACAGTAGACAGTAGACAGTAGACGGTCAAAGTAACCAAATGGAGAAACACAGCAACCAGGAAACACCAAAACCCGTCAACCCGAACACGCGGAAACGAATAGAATGGAAAATGGCTCAGAGTAGAAAGTACAAAGTAGAAGATAAAGAAGAAGGGGGAAATACAAACACAAACACAAACACACTCATAAGCTCATTTTCCTCGTTATTCTCGCTGTCCTCATTGTCATCAGCAAATCTACAATCTGCATTTTACACGTATCAAAGAGTACAGTTGAGAGCAAAACGTCTGCTTGGAAAAGAAGAGAGAAGAGACAGAATGCGGCAAATACAAAAAAACATTGTATCTTTGTTTACATGCATTTGGTTCGAGGATCGAGGTTCGAGATTCGAGTGCTAATGCTTGCTTTCAAACTATTCTACATTTTTTCCATTTTCCATTCCCCATCGAACTGTCTCGAGTCTCGAGTATCGAGTCTCGAGTATTAAATTTTGAGTAGTTGGATTTGGATGTTTGTGTTTGATGTACATACAGAAAAATGAGACAATGTGCTCTTGTCATGTGATGTGATGTCCGTTGTCCGATGTCCGTTGTCCACTTCTCTTGTTCTTTTCCCTCTCGGCATCTTTGTCTTGGAATCCGGATCCGCATCCGTATTAGTTGTTTGACACGAGCAATTCTTGTGGAAAAACAAAACAATGTGGCATGAGTTGTGTGTTGAATTTTGAGGATGGACATTATTGTTTCCATTCTTTCTGCCGTCCATCACTACCCTGTTTGAAGGACACAATGTGGTGTTTTGTACTATTATTTGTGCATGTGGATGTGGATAGAAGAGACGCTTTTAAAAGAACCTACGAAACACTTTCTCTTCCCGTTCTCATCTCCCGGATTCCGACTTGCGACAAATTCCGATGATTCAAGTTGAGTTTGAGCTTGATGGAAGGCTGTGTGTGTGTGTGTGTGTGTGTTTGTGCCGTCTCCGGACATTTCAAAGAGTGAAAGTGTACACTGTACACTGCAGATAGTGCTCATTGTATTGGCTATTGGCTAGAATAATATAGAGGATAGAAAAGATGGTCAGAAAGAATGGAGGTTTGGAGTGGTGCTAGAAGACATCAAATTGTCTATTATTTTCCCTTGAACGACTTTTCTCCCACTTTCCGCTTACACTCTTTTCACATGGTCTAGAGTCTAGAGTCTAGAGTCTACTTTCTATTGTCTATTGTCTATTTTCTACTGGATGATGTACAATGCATATTCTATATTGGCCTTTGGACCAGGAAACAAAGCAATACAAAATATTGTCAAAAGCAGCCCAATGCTGTCCAGTACTAGAAACTAGAAAACTAGAAAACTAGAAAACTAGAAAAAATTGGGGTACAAAAAGAATTGTCAAGAATTTGTTCATCCAGAGTAGAACAGGAGAAAACAGAAGAGAAAACAAAACAAAAGACAAGAAAAACTCCGAACTTTGCACTATCGAAAGGAAATGAAAGAGTTGCTCTTGTTTTCGCCGTTGGTTAGTTTCTCTGGTTAGCCTAATTCTTGTTCCTGGTTCTCTGTCTCTTGTATGTTGTGCCTTGTGCCTTGTCTTATCTTGTCTAATGTACTGCTATTTTGCGATGAATTTCTAAGAAAAGTCCAGAATCTAGAATCCAAGGTTTCTACTTTTTAGGACATGTATAGAATTTCTAGGATTTCTAGACTTTCCAGACTTTCTGGAGCTTCTGGACTTTCTGGAGCTTCTGGACTTGAGGATTTCGGGATTTTGTCTTCTATCTCTAGTTCTTTTGGATGGACGGGTGTTGATGAAATTCTGCTGTCTCAATGTCTATTCCTCTCTTTACTTTCTCCTCGTCTTCTTCTTCTTCTTCTCCTTGTTCTTGTTTTTGTGCTGCTTTTATCTTTATTTACACTCGTCTCATTCCAAAAACCCCAGACTCCCAGACTCCCAGACTCCAGACTCTCAGACTCAGGTTGCTTATCCTAAATGCCGATAAAAAGCCAACATCAACAAATTTTCCGAGATACGAGCCAAAGTACTAAGTGTTCAGTGTTCAGCCGACTTTGTCTAGTGTTCTCTAGTCTCTAGTCTCTGTACCCTGTAATCGAGAACAAAGGCATGGGAAGATTTCAACTTTGCCCGTCATTTTCACAAGCCAAATAACTTTAATAATAATAATAGTACAAATCTCGAATCTTCCCTTGGAGGTAAAACTTTCCTGGATACTGGATAAATTCCCGCGTACCGTCAATTTGTACATTGTACATGTTTTGTACTTTGTACAAGTACAACTAAAAGTACAAGTCATTGATATTATCATTGTTATTCTCGGTTTTGCTCCACCAGATAAAAAAAGGTGACCTTAATTTTAATTTTAATCCTCCTACACTTTCTCCACGTGTTTTGTTTATTCTCCAGTTTCCAGCCAGCTCTGCATGTTTAAAATTCAGAAAAATAATACTACAGATAATCTAGAATAATAATAATTATTATTATTACCATGTCCTGCTTTATGCATTATGTATTTTGTTTAGACTTTAGACTTTGAACTGGTTGGCTCTCATCTACTTTTGTAAGAAAACTTTGGAAAGGAAAAAAATGTGAAAGGAGAAAGTATAGAAGAAAAAAGTGTGGAGGACTTATGTTTTCCATTTTCAAGGAGAATTCAGTCATTTATTCATTTACATTTTACATACATGTATAAATAAAATGTTCTTGTCATTTCCAGTCCTTCTCAGAGTTTCTCCGTTTCTTTATTCTCCATTTTCTTGAAATAACAACGAGAGACAAGGCGGAGAAATAACGTGGGAGTTAAGAGTTTGGATTTTGGATTTGGATTTTCCCTTCCGGTTAAAATAGTTTTGGTGAAAGCTAATCTAAATACTGTCAGTTCTATCTCAAGCTATTCTCTCTCTCTCTGTTTCTCTCGTGTTTTGAAGTAGAGGTAGAATGGAACAAAACAAGAGACAATGTGTGTGAACGGATGCTCAAGAACTCAAGAAGTTGGAAAAGCGCGGACGAGCATAAAAATGAGATGGCAGATTTTAGATGCAAGATGTGAGAGCCTTGAATCCAGAATCTAGAATCTAGAATCTAGAATGTATATTATAGAGTCTGGAGTCTGGAGTCTGGAATCTAGAGTCAGAAAGCTAGTTGAAAGGAACAAGGACAAGGAGTGAATGATGAAGTGGACATTCATCCCTGGAGCTTATGCAGAAGGACGTTTCTCCTTTCTCCTCTCGTCTTTCATCCACAGCATGTAAACTAGAAGTTCTTTGCATATTGTCCTGATGAAGAATGGAGAATGGAAAACGGGGAAAACAAGAGTTTATATCTATCAGATCCTTAGCATATTGTTCTCTCTCTCTCTGGCTTTGGCTTTGGCTTTTGTTCTACATTCTGCATTCTACATCGTACCTTGCAGACACATATACCAAGAATTCTTAAGCACAACATGTAGACATGTAGATCTGCAGATAGATAAAGACAGGATAATGTACTTGTAACTTTGTGAAACCAGATACTGGATTCTGAAATCTAGATTCTGGATTCTGGATTCTGGATATCAGACATCAGTTTGGTACAGCATGTAAATTTAGCATTTCCATTTCCATTTACATGTGTGCAACTAGATACATGATAATAATATATCTACATTATGGTCGGCTACTGCTGCTGTTGAGAGGCTGGAATAATTCCCCATTCTTTTTACCAGAAGCTCGAAGCCTCGAAGCCTTGTCCCATGTTCCGCTTCTTAAAAGATACTCATGTACATGTATGTGGACGTGGAGAAAGTGAGCGAGTCGTGTTGATGGTTCAGCGGGGTTTGGCTTTGGGTTTGGGTCATGGCGACCCAAATAAAAAGATAAAAAATGTTTCGGCTGTCACATTTTCTAGTTGTAAGTCAAGAGCCGACGGTGGATGGTGGACGGGCGATGGATGAGGAACGAAGGACCAAGGACGTGAAATGGGGCGATGGAGAGCGGACGACTAAAGAGTAAAGATGGACGTCGGCCCGGCAAGTTGTTATGTATCTCCACTCCACTCTGGCGTCTGGCGTGGTGGTCCAAACAGAGAGAAATTGGCTTTGAGTATGTGAATAAGAATGCGAGCATGTATGTGAGGAAAGAGCAGTGAAGAAGGAGAGATGAAGAAGAAGGACATACTTGGGAAAAGTTGTTACGATCCTCATTCCTCTAGTCAGCACCATATTACATATTACATATTACAGTCATCTCAACATCGAACATTGAACATACATTCACTCCCTCAAACACACGCAAACACAAACACTAACATCAGCACTAACATCAACATCAAGAGAAACAGGAACCGAAACAGAAAAGAGAATGTACGCAATATGAACGGCGTGTCTCGTGTCTTGTGTCTGGTTCTGGTTCTGCTCTTTGGTTGTTCTTGGAAAGTCGGAGAAACCCGGAGAAAAGAAAAGGGAAAAGATGTGCCGTTCAAAATGTTTGGATGAAGGAACTTGACAGAAGCTTCTTCTCCTCTTTTCTTTTATCAAACGAGAAACGAATGCTGATGCTGATGTTGATGTTGATGCTCTCACTCACAACTCACAACCACTCAAAAGCACAGACCACGCAGAATTTGCCATCTACATTGTACGTTGTACGTACATGTGTATGCGGATGCGGATTCGGATATGAACATGAACACTGAGCATCGACATGGATATGGGCATGCACAATGCACATACAATTTAATACGATATGCGTATGCGTGTGTGCACAAAAAAGAAAAGAGCGGAGGACGGATAAGCTTTCCTCTCATGTACCTATTACAAGTTACATGAAAAACTTGGATAAGGATGAGCCAACAACCAGCAGCCAGCAACCAACATCCAACATCCAACGAGATCAAAATAAAAGACGAGTTTCTCCCTTCACCGATCAGAGTTTTCCCTGTCCTTTCTCTTCTTTGAGCGAGCCAGCCAGACTGGAGAAAATGCTTTCATTCTTTAAAAATATGACATGTTTGTACACACAAGACCAAAGTAGTGAAAGCAGAAAAGAAAGTAAGAGAAAGTAAAAGAGAAAGCAGAGAGAAAGTAAGAGAAAGCAGAGAGAAAGTAGGGGAAAGCAGAGAGAAAGTAGGGGAAAGCAAAAAAGGCAGAGTGAAAGTACGAGAGAAAGCAAAAAGAAAGTAGGAGAAAGCAAAGAGAAAGTAAAAGAAAAGATGGAATTTCTCTTCTGCAGTTCAGTTCCTTTCTTCTTGCTCTTTTCTTTTCTTATCATGCTTTTACCATTTACCAACCTCGTGGTTGCTTTTCACATGTACGTCCCAATTTGCTTTCTCCTTTGTCATCCCCTCCTCGCCTTTAAAAAATTCCAAAAACCACCATTACATTACAATAATAATAAAGTGGATATGTTTGGCCAAAATGTTCCTATCTTCCTTTTTTTTAAACATGTACATTTTTTTAAAACAACTCAACAACAAAACAATCAGCTCTGATCTTGATTTTGAGCTTAATCTTGATCGTAATATTGAGGATTGTAAGAGTATAAAGATGAGACAAATGATAGGACGAAAACCCAAAATTAAAAGTAATTTTGTGGTTTCGTGTAATCTCAAATTTTGAGCTGCAGCATTGAGTATTTTTATAACATTTCTAAAGGAACGTGATAATGCAGCAGACACAGATGAGAGACAAATATTGTACGTAATTTTCCAGTTTTTTCCTATTTTTTCATGGTCTCATCTGCTAAGAAAACACACGAAACAAGAAACAAGAGACAAGAAGCAAGAGAAAACTTTTCAAGTTTTTCACGTTAACTTTTGTTCACATCTTGTTTGTTTGAGTGTTCTATTGTCTATTGTCTGTTGTTCATTGGCTGTAGTGACTGACGAAATGAAAGGCGACAGGCGCTAATTCAATGGCTGTTTTATCCATCGAGTTCACACTATACTGTAGTTTGTCGTGGTTGTCTGTCGCAAATATGATTTGAAACATCCAATTCCAATTCCAATCGCTATACCAGAATTAATATACGGATGTGCTTGACTTGAAGATTGTAGATTGTAGATATTTCTGTACATATTATGTTGTGGTGCGGTGTGATGTTGTACCAATGTTGTGTATAGATGTGTCTCTCTTCCCCATTTCCAACTACTTGATTCATTCAGCCTTTCAATTCTCATTACTCGTCTCCGTCTACGCCTACGTATTTCCCTTGTTCTCCAGTTCTCCAGATAACATTATTTATTTTTTGTCATGGAGAAATGTGTGGAAAATAAGTTTGACGGGAGCAAGTTTGAGGCAGACGCAGCTCAGCTCAGCTCAGCTCCTCTGTATTTTTTCTTCCTTTTTTTCTTGGTCTGACTCTCGATTTTGGATTCTCGATTCTCGATTCTTCACGTAGATTCTAGATTCTAGATTCTATAGACCACTATCATTCCATAAGACAACAACAACAACAACAAAAGAAAAACTAGGAGTAAAAGTACAAGTCAAAGTCGACAGAGGAGACGCCAGAAAACAGAACCAAGAACAAGAACAAGCCGGATTCCCAATCAATAATTGTGGGACAAAAGACGGAGCAAATGTAATTTTCCCAACCACCCGCATCCCAAAGTTTGCAGTCATTTTTCTCTCTTCTTTCTCCTTCTCCATTCTCAATTCTACAGTCTTGGTTCTTCTAGTTTTTCTCCATTCTGTTTTTGCCTTTCTTTATCTTTTCTTATCCTTGATTTTATCGAGTTTCTTCTCTGCTCAATGCCATACTCAATAACATACTATTTTTATATAGTACAAGAGAAAAGTAGATGAAAAAGTCAAAAGTTTCTAAAATTGTCCAATGTCCATTTTTATGGGATTTTACATTGATTTCCAAATTCTTGTTCAATGTCCAAAGACACGACAAAAATAAACAAGAAATATGTGGGAAATTCAAAATTCAGTATTCAAAACATCAACGCTTGGATCATGTTTTATGTTTCTGTTACACAAAACAAGGCAAAGGGAAAGTAGGAAAATCTGGCGGCATTTTTTGTATAAAGTCTAAAAGTATGATTTTATCCCATGTATTTTCGTTTGAAGGATGAGAATTGAGAGGACGCGTGCAGATCATTATCCATTATGGGCAATGTTGGATTTTTGACATGTAGAAAAATGAAGGTTACCTATGAAAAATCCATGGCGAGTCAACATCAATGGTACTTTATACGTTCTTTGTTCTACACTCTAAATTCTGCGTACAGTAGGCAGTAGGTACTTTGAGCTCCATCAGAAGCAGAAGCGGGTATGAATACATCACACAAATTTACGTGTGTCTGTCCATATCGTTCAATGTACAATGTACAATGCATAATATAGAGTGTATCATGTAGCATGCAGAGTGTAGAGTGTAGATGCTTGGGGTGGGAAATTGGTAAAATGGGAAGAGACGGGCCTTCTTTTCCTATAGATTCTACATTCTAAATTCTACATTCTCCATCTAGCCATTCACATTTCACACATCTCCGTCAGTCAAAGTCAAAAATGTTCTTGAGTGAGTAGCAATCAGCAGTTTGGTCTGCACAAATTCACTTTTACTCCTCTTTTTTCTTGGAACGAGGAGAGAAAGGAGAGTAAGTGGAAGTGGAGTGAAATGGGATGTGGAAGTGAAAGTGGAGAGGAAAGTAAGCAGAGAATAACCAGAAGAGGAACAAGAAGCAGAAGACGAAGCAGAGGAGAGTACCTAAGTGGGAAAAACTCTCAGAGGAGTCTGGAGTCTAGAGTCTAGAGTCTAGAGTCTAGAGTCTAGAATGTAGAATGTAGAATCCAGAGTCTGAATATTGGCTGATGTCTAAAGTTTATCTTCTAAATGACTTTGTAACTGTTTGAAAAATTCCCGTGTTATGTGTTATTGCTCCTTCTCTTGCACTCTTTTGACTTTCCTCTTTTGACTCTTTCGTCTTGTGTCTTGTGTCTTGTGTCTTGGTTGATCGCTGACTACTTTGCAAATAACTTGACAGTCCTCTGTTGTAAATTACCTTTCCGCCCTTTGACTTTTCTCCTCTTTTCTCAGCCAAGGACCAACTACGGACCTTTTTTCCCTTCCCAAAGTATTAAGACATTGGCCTGCAAAAAGCACATGAGCACTGAACATTGAACATTGAAAATGATTTCATGTGCATAAATGTACTCCACTTTTCACTCTCCATTCTCCATACAAACTACAAACTACATGCACTTTACATTTTACATCAAACTTAGATTGAACACTGAACACACAGCGAATGTAAATATTTCACGGGAAATTCTCTGTCATTTTTATCATCATCGTTCTCACTCTGTCACTCTGTCCCAGGAATCAACTTTTGTTCATACTTTCTCCCATTTTCACCTCTCCATTCCAGATTCCAGGCCATTCCATTATAAATTATAAATTATAGCGTATGCAAATGTATAAATGAAAGCATAAATGTGGCATGACAAATTGTAAACTGCAAATTGTAAATGGGAAATGGGAGAGGAAATGACGGTAATAATATTTAGAAATGCACAAGTGTTCAAAAGTTTAAAACAAGGGTGAAAAATTCTAAAAAATTCTAAAATTCGTAACAACTCTGAAAGTTGAAACAATGTTTGCAAAATGCCACATTTACTTATATGATTCAATTTGACATTTTGTCATTTTGTCATTTCCCCAAAAATTAGAAAGTGGATCATAATTCAAAATTTTAAAGATGCTACATAATACAAAATGTAGGTTATGGGTGGGAGTTGGAGATTTTTTTTATTTTGAAAATATAAATAATTCCCTCATAATAATGATGATGAGGATTTTCTGCTCTTCCATGACAAACAACTTTCACCTCTCATGTCCTTTTAATATAAAAATGTTGAATGTTGTTTGTAATTCAAAATTTATATGTAATCCAAATCCATAAGTTGTAAAAATCATACATGATACTTTGCAAACTTTGAAGCGGGAATGGATTTCTTTGGATTTTGAATTTTCTCAAAGTCGAAAACTTTACATGTAAAATGAATTTTTGAACTCAACCTCAAACAGGATGAGGATGAGGATAAGTCGGATGAGGATTCGGATGTTGGTTGCTGTTTGGTGTGGGAAAGAATGAGGGAGAAAACATTTGTAGTTGGAGTAGAAAAAGTATTTTTTTCCATCTGATTAGTTCTTAGCTACATGTGAATTATCATACATCAACGCGCCAATTCAAAATTATGCATCTACATTTATTCATTCACAGACAAATATGGAATATATAGCATTTGTAGAATGTAGAATGTAGAATGGGATATCTCTCATGTATGTCTATTTTTTATATGTGTAGAGTGTAGAGTGTAGACGAGTGAAAGTTGATGTATTCAAATATCTAGTCTCTAGTATCTAGTCTCTCATTCATTCATCTCATTCCTTTATTTGGCTGCTTGTGAGAGGATGAATTTTTCATCATTCCACATTCTACATTCTTTATGCATTCAAACTAAAAAGTAAAAAGTAAAAGGTAAAAGGTATCAGAAAATATTGAGAAGCTTCACTCCACTCTTCTCTCTACTCAGTTCAATTCAATTCAACTCGATTCAAGACTTAAGTCTTGAGTCTTGAGTCTTGAGTCTTGAGTCTACTCGATCGACTCATCTTGACTTGAACATTTGAACATTTGCAAGATTCTTATTTCTCGATTCTCAATTCTCAATTCTCTAGTCTCTAGTTTTGAGACTCGAGTCTCGAGTGGATTTTGCACGTTTAACGAGATGCATGAATTCATATTGGTCTCACGACTCTGTTTTTTCTCCCTCATTCTCATTCTTATTCGTATTCTTTTCCTCTCTCTCAATATTATACAACCTACTTTTGGAATTTTCTCTTGTCTACTTTACTATTTTACACTAGTTTCTAGTTTCAACTCGACTTGAAAGAAAGAAAGAAAGTGTCTGTAGACGGTAGACTGTAGACATTGGAATTTTCACTGGGAAAACTAGAAGAAGAAGAATAAGAAAAAGACGGATAACAAAAACTGGTTTTTAGTTCAAGTTTGGTGGTACATACAAAAACAGTATGGAGCTGATGATGGTTCCATATTTGAAAATCCCTCCCTTTTGCCACTAAACTCGAGTCTTGAGGATTGAGAAGAGAGAATTGAGGTGGCCGCCTTATTTTTTGCATTTTGAATCTCCCATGATAAAAACATGCAGTTATTTTCCACACTCGAGACTCGAGCTTTCTCCTGCTTTGTCTTCGTCTTTCATTTTCTCTACGTCTCTCGCTCCACTCCTTTCCTTTCCCCACGGCACGTTGAGCATTAAACGACCGTAGATGTGTTTGTACTTGATAGTTTCGCTCCGTCTCGAGTCTCGAATCTAGAGTCTGGAGTCTGGAGTCTGGAGAGAATATTTTCCGTTGAGTGTTCATGTCGGCTCATCATCTTGCCCATCTTAATCTTTTCTTTGTCTTGATTACCCTAATAAAGGAAAAAACAAGCGTTTCATCCTCCATGTCTACGTCCATGTCTATGCATGTGAGCATCTGTACTCTGGACTCTGGACTCTAGACTCTAGATGTTGGATCTTTGCGGTTACCACTTATGTAGTTAGTTAACCATCTAACGATGAGACCTCTACTCATCTCTACTCATCTCTCGCTCTTTATCTACAATCTATTTACATATCCCATCACCAAAATGAACTCTCGTCTGAATTTCTCCACTGCAGAATAATTGCACATGTATAAGCTTTTTACAACCACATAAATATTCACGTTTCCTGATCATCATTAGACGAGCTGAGCTGAGCTGCCTCTGTTTTGTTCCCTCTTTTCTCTTTTCTATTCTCTCGAGTCTCGAGTCTCGAGTCTCGAGTTTCGAGTCTCCTCATTTTCCATGCGCATGGAATGTGGATTTATTCCGCATAAAACTTGCTCCGTTCTCCATTCTTCCACACATAATGCATTCATATAAAATGGTATATAAAGCTCTAATCTTTAGTAAATTCATCTATATGAAACATGAGTGTATGTGCAAAATATTCTACCCATTCTCAACGTTGAGTATGAGAATATCAACATGAATATCAGTAGTAATATGGATAAAGTTAAAGTGTTTCTTTAACTGTTCTGTGAATCCAAATGGAAATGGAAATGGAAATCCAAATCCAAGTCGACATTGACATTGAAAGAAACGGATGGAGGATGGACAACATTTCCATCCTCAATCGTCAGAGATGCAAAGAAATGGAGCGAGCGTAAAATGCAGAGAGAGAATAAAACAAATGGGAATTGTTTGGATATTTGGAACGAGAATGGAGAATGGTGAATGGCGATAAATGCATTTGACCATTATAAATTCTGGTTCACTTCTCATGCGTCAAAGAGAAACTAAACTTTCACTTTCCACTTGACTCATCCCGACATCCAGCGTTCAGAATCCAGCATCCAGCATTCAGTATGGAGTATGGAGTATGGAGTATCTAGTCACTTTGGTGAAACTTTAACGTCATACCTCAATGATAATGACAATGACAACGGCAATAGCGATGGTAATGGTAACGGTAGCATCAATAGTAACGACAACGGCAACGGCAAATGCACACGATTGCACATCATAGAAAAGACAAGAACAAAACCGAACAGAACAGACGAACGGAATGTGCAAAATAAACTGGGTGCAATAGCAACTGCAGACTGAAGCCTGGATATTCCAGATACTACTCGTATATATTGCAGATATAGGATCAACATTATACAAATTCAATATTGAGAATAAAAGTGGAGTGGAAAATGTACTTTTTCTTCTCCTATTTGAGTATTGCGTATTGTGCTGAGTGTCGAATGGTGAGAATCTTACTTCTTGAAAAGTTTCCCTAGGTTTCTCATTCCAAATTCTCCTCTTGGACTCCGTTTCAAATATATGGTCTATTTGCTCAGTCACTCACTGACTCTTGACTCTTGACTCTTGGCTCTCGTCAGCCAGGGACTAGACAACTGCCGTGTTTCGTCTCTCCTCCCACTCCTTCACTCCTTCACTTTTTCAACCAGTCAACAGTCAACCCAATTTAATCTTCAAGTCATCGAATAATCCGGGCGAATGACTGGGTGAACAAATTTGAAATGCATACACCAGACACCCGCTACATCCTATGTAGATTCATCCTTTTTATGCTAAAATATAAAATACTCCTCCACGTGTAAAGGAGTAAACAAATATTCGAAATGCATACATAAAAATCCGAGTCGTTCTATTTTCTACTGTATGAATGGAATGAAATGCCAGAGCAATCTGTGTCTAGTTTCTAGTTTCTAGACTCTAGTTTGTACCTGGTAATCTGATGGTTAATCCCATGATTGAAATAATGAAGAAACTAATAACTAAAGACTATATGTATTTCCCCTACATTTATCATCACATCATAATCCATAATCCGTATCATTGCAATGGTGAACACTGAACACTGAACGCTGAGCATTGAGCATCAAGCATCAAGACAATAAATCTTCCTGGAAATTTTCTCCTTTCACTTAGTTCTCCTCTTGTCTGCGTCTTGATCTTGATCTGCGTTCTCGGAAACCAGATCCAGATCAAACCATCTTCCTTGGACTTGAATTCGGAGGCTCGTCTAAGAATCATGTGCAGTGTACAATGTACATATGTCCATGAAAAAAATGAGGGGAACGTAATGATTGATGATTGATGGTGAAGATGGAAGAGAGAGCGCCTCCTCTTTTATCTCCTCTTTTCTCTTTCTGCCGTTCTTCTGTCGTCGATATTCATAGATATATCTATCATCCTCCACCACAATCAACCGTATTCTAGTGTTCTTATTTGTACTGTTCTTTAACCCACAATCCACAAGCAAGTGAAAGTAGACTCACATTTCCTCAGAATTCAGCTAAAGCCCACAGATTTTATTTACTTTTGAAAAGTTTCTCCCTTTTCCCATAATATTTCTTTATTTCCCACTAGCTTGAAAATTGGAAATGAAATCTACATAACACAAAATCAGAGACGGATCCAACCGCTTTCATCTTTTCTCTGTCTTTTCCCTTTCATCTACACTTATAAAATACATGGCATATGGAATATGGACTGGGCGGGGTTTGAATAAAAGCGCTACTTTCAGTTAGTGGTTTTCTCCTTCTCCATCTGTCTACAGTCTACAGCCTACAGTCTACAGCTGTCTCTTTCTACTTCCTACGTTTTCTGCATTCTAAACCGTTTTGCTGAATGAAACTGATTGGCAACGTAGATATCTCATGTAAGAGTGTTCTAAGACAGTATCACAATCAAAGAAATCATCTGCACCTTGTTCCTCCAGCACAATCCAGCCCAATGAAACTCGGGTCTCGGGTCTAATGAAATGGTATCTAAAAACCATCGCTCGTCCTTTCTTCCGTCTTACTTTGAAAGCAAAGAAAGTGAAGAGGATGAAATGGATGCTCCGATGCCTTCTATGCCTTGGATGCCTCGACGGATGGATCGATGGATATGAATCAAAGGAACAGGCATGAATGGCAAATTGAACAAATGTATAAAAGAAGGAGGCTTCTCAAATCTCGAATCCCATAAATGAAAAGGAACATGGAAATGGAAATGAATATGAAAAGAAATCATCGTTTACTCTTCTCTTTTTCCGAGGAGGAATTTATTAACTACGGTTTTCTCCCTGTCTTCAGCCTTCAGCCTTCAATGTATCATTCTCAATTCTCAATCCGTCTATTCAGCCCAATTCTAAGCATAAAACCAGAACCAGAACCAGGAGTAAAACTAAAACTCTACATTATATTATTACCTTTCATCACTCTTTCTCGTTCTAATTCTTCTGTAGGAGTGACGAGTGAGCGTTGAGCATTGAGGATTTAAGATTCTTGTCATGTTTTCCCCAAGAACAAACTGCACGATACTTTTCATTTACAACTTGTTACTAATTTTAGGAAATCTGACTGTAGGTTTTTGTGATTGTAGGCTCTAGGAAATTAATGATTACTTGTTTTAGATTTTATTTTATTCACAACTCAGAGCAGAGTGGAGCAGAAATTTTAGTCTGAATAAAAGTTTCCTTGTTAGATCAATTTTTGAAGAGAGCAGAAGAGAAAAGAGCAGACGTTTGTCGGTAGACGGTAGGAAAAATCCGTCCTTTTATTTTAGCTGGTTTGGTTTGGTTTGGTTTGGTCTTTTGGTCTTTTAAACTTTTAGCCTGTCTTTTGAAATCCCTTGTCGAAATCTCAATGTAGATGTAGAATGTAGAATGTATAGAGCTCAGTGTCTGTTTTCTACATTTTGTATGGATTTTTTAATGCTATTTGCCATTTTTTTTCTATTTGAATAGCAAAGAGTAAAAGTTGAAACTGGAGAGAAAAACTTTGTACTCAATGAATAAATCACCTCCAATTCAAAAACAAAACTACTTTTGTCTACTTTTTTGGAATTGAGTCGTCTCTAGTCTTTAGTTTCTAGTGTGTAGAGTGTAGAGTGTAGACTGTTCCAACTTCCCACCACAAACCACAAATCATGTACAGAAAAAGATGACACGGAATATCGTCCTGTACCGCTGAATCTCTACAGATTCTAGATTCTAGATTCTAGATTCTGAATTCTGCATGTATTTACTCTATTGATCAGCCCTAGTAAAAATGATGGAAAAAATAGAGCAATACAACTTTTACGTATTTTTTCCACAATGCTGAATTTGCGCCCGTTTCCACATGAACAATCGCCAATTTATCTAACACATCTAACACATTTGGTCGATAGTCGATAGTCGATACACTGATAAATATTGATATTGATATTGATCTGATATCTATATCTTTTTCTATTCATATTTTTGGATACATGTTCAAGATTAAAATAGGCAAAACACAGACAAGGATGAATCTCCATGAATCCATTCTCCTCAGATAATATTTTTTGAACATCAAGCATCAAGAAACTAGAATCTAGAATCTAGAATAACGTTGGTTGTGTATATAAATTACGTTCTGGCGCTTCATCAATAATTTTTTGCCGGCTGATACAACAAAAGCAAGAAACGACCAGCTGAAATTGGGTATAAAATATGCGACTTTCATTACATTTAATTCCAACTCCAACTCCAATTCCAAAAACGTGAGGGATTACAGACTTACAGACAAGGGAATGCATACTTTGAGTTTTGTGAAAGGAATGCAAAGCCAAAATGAAAATTACATGGTTAGAAAAATAAGTAGAAAACTACTGACCCTTTTACCTTTTTACTGTTTTACTGACTGGAAAACAGAGCCAATTTTCATACCTACGGCTTGAACTGTTACCGTGAAACCCCCACTAAAAAATTGAAGGAGAAAAAAGAGAATTGGAATTGTTGCCCTGGATTATTATTACTTTTCAAGTCTTTAGTCTTTAGCACGGAAAAGAAGCAAAAGAAGAAAGATAAAGAAGATGAGTGAAAGAAGGAGGAAAAAACGGGATGAGGGCAGTTGGACGTTGGACTTGGTTAAATGCTGATTAAATCTCACTTGGGATCAATAATTTTGAGGCCACTCTTCGCCTTTTATTTCTCATTTTTTTCATACCATATACATTATACATACGCTTTATATCTCATATGACACTAGAAAAGAGAAAAGAGAAAAGAGAAAAGAGACAAGAGAATTGAGCATTGAGAATAGAGCCTTGAGCCTTGAGTCTGGAGACGTAATGGTTGGTTTTTGCACTGTTTCTTCCCCCACATTTTCCCTTCCCTGCTCTTTCTTTTTATCCAGTATTCACTTCAATTTCCACTCAAGAATACACAAACACAAAAAAACACACACACACTAGTCTCCAGTCGCTTGTCGCCAGTGACAAGAGCATCAGCGAAAGAAAACGACAAAGAGCAAAGTATCCACTTTCAGTATCCAGATCTCTCTATGTCCACGATCCACGAGGGTGATTATTGATTACTGAATACACGTAGTTTATATTTACAAAAAAGTACATGCATGTGTGTTGATTGTTGATGTGTTGATGTGTTGATGTGTTGTCCTTTTACTGATATTCTACTCGATTTTTCTCATCCTACTGGAACTGGCTTTGGCGCTGGTGACCTACAGACAAAAATTACCATGATTTCTCCGATATTACTACCAAATACAAAATACATAACCTCATCTTTCATACTCTTGTCCGTTGTCCGTTAAATTTCTAAATCTTGTGAAAGCTGAAAAAACCGCGGACTTTCAAAAGATAATTGCACAAAATTGCAAATGATGAGAAAGGGGAATAGAGGGAAAAGCTTGGAAAATGTTGTTTTCAGTTTTTAGCAGTTGGTGTTATTATAAAGCCGGAGAGGAGAAAGTAAAAGTTTGCATCAGTTTATATGTGTGTATTGTATATGCATTAAGATAGATGGTGAAATGTAGAGAGTAGAGAGTAGAGAGGGCATATGGCATATGGTATTTTGTGGAAGAGATGAGAGTCCAAGTCTAAATTCTGAAGTTTAGAGTCTGGGGTCTAGAGTCGAGGTCTTTGTAGCCCAGTGGGATGATGATGATGGGATGTTGGAGTGAAAAGAGGGGGAGAAAAGAGTAAGAGTAAAAGCAAGAGCTTAAGTATAAAGATAATAATTCGCTCGTAGTCCTGGGAATTTATTGACGATGAATTATGGTTTGCCCGACGATTTTGATACAAACGCCGACGCTTCTCTTCTCTTCTTCTCTACTACTCTGTTCAGCTCGGTTCAGTTCATTGCCTCTCTCCTTTCTCTCTTCTCCATTTTAACTCCTTCTGTTTCTGCCTCTGTTCTCGGTTCTCGGTTCTGTCCTCTGTTTTCCACTGTTTATTTAGGAATAGATGAAAATACAGTGCATTGCAGTACCACTCACAACTCCCGACTCAGGACTCAAGACTCACCATAAAAATGTCAGGGACAAGTTGACAAAAAAATAAATGTAGAAATGTACAACACACAACACACGTTCACAGTCTCTGATATGATACACTGCTCACTATCAACTAGAAAATATACTCTAGACAATGTATAATGTACAGTCGCAGATTACTTAAAGAAGCAAGGAGAAAAGGCCATAACAATTCGGGTTTGGATTCGAGTACCTAAGAATAGTTTGAAAGTCCATTCATCACCATAGTGACAGTGATAAAAGGCTCGAGCTCTATATTATTACCACTCTTTTTGCTTTTGTTTTTGAAGGCAGAAGGCAGAAGGTCCCAAATACCAAACTGCAGTATAAATTGTACAATGTGCATCATCTACGTGAGTTGAATTTCCACCAGCAACTAGCAGCTAGATAATCAAACAGCAATTTCTGTCCATTCTTCCGTATTTTAAAATTTTAAAATACAAGTCTTGATGCCGTGGTTTTGGCATTGTAAAATATAAAATAAATGTTTGTTCCCCCTTTTTGTACTGCATAAAGGATCAAAGTATCAAAGATAAAGGATAAAATCAACTGTGTAAAAATGAGCCGGCAGGCGTTTTAGCTCATTTTAATAATTATTCTAATTCAAACCTTTTTTGTATTTTTGTTTTTCTATAGGAAAATCATCATTACATGAGCGCTTCACACCTTGAGAATTGAACGGGCTGGATTCAACGACCATTTTCAAAGGGAAAAGGAATGTAAGTAGGAACTTTGTCTATTTTTTTACTTGTAGTTTCAAAGTCTACCAAATTCTGCAAGTTTGGAATTTTGGAAATTTGGAATGGGGAAATGAAAAAGCCGACAACATAAAAAGAGCCGGATTAGAAATAGAAAATGTTTTGTTTTTATTTTGTTGATTTTGGTCTAATCTCATCACGTCTCTCGTCTCGTCTCTGAGCTCTGAGCTCTGAGCAACGTCAAAATAATGACAATGAAAGAGAGAAGAGGAGTTACGAATTTGTATTAAACGGATGAGAAATGGAATGAGAATTATAGAGAGAGAAAGTCTCTTAGAGACTCTCTTTCAGTCTACGTATCTAATTCCGCGGCCGTAAAGGAGATGGGCGGAAAGAAATCGAAAGATGCAAACCGAAATAGACAAGTACAAGGAAAAAACAAAGAGGAGAAGAAAAATTAGAAGCGGAGGCAACAGGAGAACTGAGAACTGGGATTGAAATGAGGGGAAAATGAGAGAAGCGGACGGAAATGTAATATAAACACTTGAATCTTGAATGGGACGAGAAATAAAAGTGGGAAAAGGCAGAAAGCAGAAATTTATACATGGTGCAGCGAGTCCAGGACAAAAATCTATGGTCTATGCTCTATGCTCTACGCTCTACGCTCTATGATATACAACGTAGTTTAGAGTCTAAACTTTAGAGTTTGAAGTGTGCACTCGGAAATACAATGCAGTACAAATGATGAGGAGAAAGGGAAAACTAAAATGGAATCAACTCTGGTTTCTTGTTCATTGAGCTGCAGTCTAGAGTTTAGAATTTAGAGTCTAGATTGTAGACTGTACATTTCAGCTGTGTGTTGGTTTTATTTTTTCTCCTCCTTTTCTTTTTTCTGGTTGTGAATGGGATGAATTTGGTTGGGTGGAATTGGTATTTTGGAATGGCAAGTGGAATTTGTCATGATGGTTGGTTTTGGTTTTGAGTTCGCCGTCGTGGAAATGAAGCTCATTGTGGAGCGTCTGGGGAATCCTTCTCTCTTTTCTCTGTACAGCGAACAAGGAAGAACGAGTCTCTAAAAAAGCAATTACCTACATTTCTTTCAGCCGAAATTTAATTCCACCGTCTTAAATCAATGCACACATAGAGAGATACACATACACATCCACTTACTCCCACCAAAATACACACAGAATACATAATACATAGTACATGGGAAGCACTTCTCCAACGCAGGACATGGAAAATAGAAAATACAAAACAAACCACTTTCCAAAGGAATCCACACATTTCATGTACACGTGCTCTTATGTCTGTTTGTACATGTGTAGACTGTGGACTGTAGAATTTGGAATTATATCTTGTGCTCTTGTTGTTCTTGTCCTTGTCGTTGTCGTTGTCCAGCGTCTCATTACAACGGTCTAAGTTTAAGTTGATCCGCTTGTCCCTTGTTCTCGGTGATCTAGAATCTAGAATCTCGAGGCAGTGGCTTTCTTTCCACAGCGCGCGTAAGCATCCAAATCCAAATCCGCATCCTCATCCACATCAGCAACAGGAGAAGAGGACAAGAATAAGCTTGAATAAGATTATCTCCATTTGTCTACCACCAGTCTTACGACTTGAGACTTGAGACTCCAGTTTTCCGCCCTTAACTCTCATCTCTTTCTCCTTCCTGCCATCCACTTTTCTCTTTTTTTCTTTTCACTCCTCCCGATTTGTAATATAAATTGCCCTCTGTCAACTACAAACTTAAAATCTTAAAAATCCCAACACCAAACCAACAAATAGCTTTTCGTCTCTCTCTCTCTTCCGTTGTCAGTTGTCAGCTCTCAACTCTCAACTGCTCTTGTAGTTAGCTGACAATCTTTAATTATATTTTGTTGACATGAAGAATGTAGAAGGCAGAATGTAGAATGTAGAACGTAGAAGGTTGACCAAGAATTGTGGATTTGTAAATTACATTTTGATCAGTTTCTCTTAAATGTAACTAGGAAAATGTTTATATTATTTTTCCAGCTCTTTAGTTTAGGTTTTGACCTAAAAGCTAGAGCATTCAGCATACAAGTTGAAGAAGAATTAAAAGAATCCTCGTGATTTTTTAGATCCTTTCTCAGTGAAATCACATCTAGAATCTAGAATCTAGAATCACAAATGAACATCAATAAAGTCTATTTCATAATAGGGGATGAGAAAGTGTACAGTGTACAGTGTAGATTGTAAATGTAGTTTATTGAAACCTTGATTGAAATCAAGTTGCAGAGTTGAGCCCAATGTTTAATGTACGATGTTCAATGTACGATGCTCGATGCTGGATGAAGAAGGTGCCATTTAGAGATAGAATAGAATATGATAGATATGGCAGTAGAAGAGTGGGAGAGTAGGAGAGATCTGGATTTGGTTTCCATGGTGATGGTCGTAGCATCTTGAATCTTGAAATTACTGGGCTGTGAAGATAAGGTATAATCTACTACATGTTAGTTTTTTCTCCTACATAATTCCAACAAAATCCCTGACTGAGCTTAGTTTCATCCTCATTTCTTCTCCTTCTTCTCCAAGTAGCTACGAGCTACGAAAGGAATGGGATGAGATACGAGGTTCGAGATACGAGATAGGAAATAGGAGATGGGAGATGGGAGGAAGAGACGGAGAAGGATACAAAAAGAATAAAATGGTAAATCCAGAGGATTAAAATAGGAGATGGGTAAAAGGAGAGGAGAGGACGGAGATTCAACTATAGAGTATAGAGTATAGAGTATAGAGAATGGAAAATGAGCTTTCTTTCAACTGCATGTGTATTATTAGTAGCATTAGTATTAGTATTAGTGAATGCAGCACAGTACATAGATATATATATCTAGATATAGATAGGCTAAAGTATGAAGGATGAAAAGTATCTAAAAGTAAGAGACGCACAGATTGAACGATGACGGTTGACTATGTACATGACACAAAATACTAGTAAATTATACTTTATACCGGTGTACTGTACACTGTACAATCTACTCTGTACATGTTGAGTTGTAACTGGAAAGAAATCAAAGAGAAACAAGCTCTTGTTTTCCCCTTGAAACTAGTGAAACTAGTTAAACTAGGGAATCTAGGGGAAAAGTGAAAGTAGACGCGTCATAGCTGTAGCCCTTGCAAGTAATTCAAAAATTCAAAGAAAGTAAAAGTAAAAGTAAGAGAAAGTGAGTACAAAAACACAGGTCTTTGGTTATTAAAGTCACCGGGAATTATTATCCGAGAAAGGGAAAAGGGACAAGAGTGAAGAGTGATCTCACAAGATTTTTGTCCTTGCACATTTTCTTCCAAATTCATTTGAAATTTGAAGGGAAGACACTTGAATCGATATCAAAATCATAATAAATCGGATACTGGAACTACATCAAAATTTCCATGCTCTTCATTCTTCAGCCTTTCCCGATTCCACAATTCCTCAATCCACAAATTCTGGTCCAAACTCCAAAGTCAAAAGTCCAGTACATACACTGAACACTGCAGCTTTGCGTGGTGGATCGGATGCATCCAGTATCCAGTATCCAGTACCTGTTTGTACGCTGAAAACTGAACATGGAACATTAAATGTTGTGAGCACTGAATATTGAATATATTACGTTGAAACGACAAAAAGGAAAACCCTGATACATTTCTCCATAGTATTTTTCTATCCTCAATCCTCTATTTTCAAGTTACGTTCTGATATTCTGATGTAGAGATATCCCAAGTGCCACAGCACAGCTCAGCTCAAAATCCTAGCTACTGGAAACTGGAAACTGGAAGCTGGATAAACCCAAAATGCAATAAAAATGAATCCATAAATACTTGACAATGTACTTGCATTACTTTCGCATGTCATAAAATTGATCACCACCAAAATTCAAACCTCAAACCTCCTCTTACCTCAAAATCAACAACAACTTTCTCCATTGTCCAAATCTAAAAATGTTACTGATTTTTCTATTTTTAACTCTTCAAAGAGCTTTGAGCTTTGAGTTTTGAGCTCTTTCTTCATCACTCATTACAAATATCAATT
Source organism: Sminthurinus aureus (assembly GCA_034698265.1). Lineage (NCBI taxonomy): Eukaryota > Metazoa > Arthropoda > Collembola > Symphypleona > Katiannidae > Sminthurinus > Sminthurinus aureus. The sequence continues at coordinate 65,477 of JAQGBH010000120.1, forward strand.
CATCCGCTTCTTTTTCAGCTTTTACATGTAATCGTACTTGTTTTTCATCTAAAATAATTATTTTATGGCCTCTTAGCTTTTTAAAACCATTATATTTATTTTTCCATTGCATATTACATTACATTACATTTTACACTGCATCTATAATGTAAACTATACACTGTACGTTAAACGTGTTATTCTTCTGGTTCGCGCTGTTCACTGTATACTGTATATGCCTTAGTCCCAGTCCTAAGATAACAGACGTTGTCTTTTGTCTAGTGTCTAGTGTCCATGTTCCTACCCTTATTTTCCCACAGGTTTTACATTGTTCAACTTGAGGATTTTTCTAGATGCTATATTCTAGACGGTGGATTGGATTGGATATTGAATGGAAGCTTTTACATTCTATCTTGTACTGCAGAGTTACAGAACCAGAACCAGAACCAGCTCCAACTCCAGTTCTGTTTGTAGTTTGTAGTGAAAGCTGTTGTTGTAGCCGTAGTTTTTTTTGTAATACTGTTGAATTTCTCTTAGATGTTCAATGTTCAAACTAATGACGACAACTAGACAAGGACTGACTTGAGGCGGTTGGAGAAAAGACTGCAACAAAGTTTGGATTCCGATTCGAATCCAAATCTAAACTCTCTTTTTTCTCCTCCGTCTTTGTTCTTTTTCCCTTTCTTTTTTCTCCTCATCACTGTCGATTCTTCTGGTTCTTGGGTCTTGAGGCATCAGCATCAGGCAGACGTACATTTTTTCTTCTTCTCTCTCTGTCTCTATCTCTTTCAAAGACTTACTAGTACTGCTCACTTGTCCGTTTGTCAGTGCACATCTGCATTATAGTTTTATAGTTCCAAATGTGTCTATACGTCTATACATCCATACATCTACGCTGCATTCTTCAAGTCTCAAGTCTCAAGTCTCAAGATAGAATGCTCAATACAGAATAAGAACGCGTTTCCTAAATGTTTTTTCAACATTTAGGCCAAGAGAAGCGCACTCTGTCTAATGCGTATGCAGAGATATATGCACCGTGTATTTTGTGTTTTGTATTTTCTCTGTAAGTAGAATGTACAAGAGTATTTTGGAGTTGTATAAAAGTCTGGACGGCTTTTATAGTTTCCTTAATTGGATGTACGAAACGGAGAACCCGCGTCAGTCTGATTCTGAGTCTGAGTCTGGACTGGAACATTGCCTGGAACATTGAACTTCGTCGTACAGTACAGTCTTCTCTTTCTCCGTAGTCATTATACGGCCTTTCACTCCCAACATCGTTATTCCACCCTTCTTCACAGATACACATCCAGATACACTCAACTATACTCAACGCGGAGGAAAGAAGCTCAAGGAGGGATTCATCCGTTCCCAGATGTTTACATGTACAATGTACAACGGAATGTGCACTTGTTTAGCGGTGCCGGTGAAAGCTGGAAAAGAACAAGATTTTTTTCCGTCTCAATTGAGAAGTACATAATCTAAGTAGGGATCGTTAACTAAAGTTGAAGCATGTCTGGAGGAGGGAGGAGGGAGTCTTTTAAAAAACCTGGAGCTTGAACATTGAACAACGCTGTTCACCCTTCACTCTTGGATTTAAATCCAAGTCAGCGTCAAGTAGTCAAGCAATTTTTGCACAACAAATTTTGTTTTAAAAACAAGCATGGGTGCTCAGTGTTCGTTTGTTATTCTTTAGCTTTTATACCTTGTTGCAATATGGCGCCACGAATTTGCTGTCTTAAATCATCATCTTACAACAGTTACGAGAAGATTGAGTAATTATCTTGACTTTGAATTTCCCTCTCATTATTTAATATGTACAACTTGAAGACTCAAAACTCAAAACTCAAAGCTCAAAACTCGAGGATCAAGATTCCAGACTTGACGATCATCACCATCATTATTTGAATGATGGCTCCGAATTTGAATTTGAATTTTATATGATGATAAAGATCAAGATGATGAAGATGATGATGTGACGCCAAGGGCAAGGCGGAAGTCTGTTGTTGATTATAATAACTTTTTTCAACTTTCAACTTTCACCAAACTCGAAACTTCAAACTAGCAACTGCCTGTACCCAATGAACCATGGGATATTGAGCACATAAACTCCAGACTCTAGACTCAAGGCTTAAGACTGGAGATTAAATTGATGCTATTTTTGACTCAGCCGGCTTAAAATTATGTGCATCTCATTTTTTACAGTATTTTTAGTTTTTAATAGCAACAAGAGATAATAATCATGCATAATCGCACGGCAAATGTTCCCTCGTTACCCTTCCCAGATTCACGATTTACGCCCTAAACATGTAAAAGTACTGTAGCAGACTGGAGGAAAATGTAGCTTAAAGGCAAAATGATGTTGACTCTTTTCAACTAATATCTCCCTCTTTCCTCTTGCTTCATTTAGTTAAGTTTGACTGACTAAAGTTGTTGTATTCTGTCAACTTTTCTGTGATGATGACGTTTTTTTCTCAGCTCTAGAGTCTAGAGTCTAGAGTCTAGAGCATGGAGAATGGAACATGATGGAATACGTTTGCCTATTGAATATTCACATTTATGTCTAAGTAGATGGAGAAAATCCTGCAACAGAAATCAGAATCAGAATCAGAATCCCTGTACACGAGTGCACTGAATGCGTTGGTACAAACTACACACATTTGCTATCTCTTTGTACACTGTACAATGTGCAGTATGCATATAGTTGCCAGATTTTCAGACCCCGAAATAAGTACACCTTAAAAATTTTCCCAAAAATTTCCATTTTATCTAGTGTAAGCCGATTTTTTTTTCAATTTATTGAAGGAAAATACCTAAATTTTTTGCTTTTAAAAAACACATTTACAGAGAAGCAAACCCATCCAAAATTTTGATATTTTATACTGTAAAATAGTGCTTTTTGCATGGTGAAAGTTTTCTAAGAAATGCAAAATTTCACACTTTTCGAGCGAAGCGAGAACGTTTTTGCAAAAATGCTGGGTTGTAAGTGCGTTCTCCTTGTACAAAACATGATTTTTGAGTACCATTTCTTGACGTTCTTTGGCTTCAAAAATTAAGTAAAGGAGTTTAACTATTTCCCTTTTTCCCTTGAGGATTTAAGTTCACACAGTTCGTTCAAAAACTTAAACTTGTAGCCCAATTTCATGGGAATTGTAGATGAAAATTGCGTTTTGAAGCCAAAAACTATTAAAAAAGTCTATCGGCAGGGCGAAATTTAAGAAATGTTTTGAGATTTTTCCTTAAAAAACTGCAAAAATAGCGATTTTTGAAGAAAAATTCTGGTATTTTGTATCGTGAAACCATAAAAATTTTTATTTTTTGGAAAAATTTCTGAAAATAAGTACAGAAGCTGAAAATACGTACATTTGAGTGTACTTCCTAGATTTTTTTTTCTTGCAGTACAGGGGTCTCAAAATAAGTACTGTACTGCAAAAATAAGTACGTCTGGCAACTATAATCATACTACACGCTGACTACTACTTCATATACGCATAGAATTTGACTGATTACATCCTTTAGTCCTTCCTTCTCACATGAACTTTTCATTAGGCTGTGGACACTGGTCAATGCTTCTTTTACTTGTTCATTTGAATATTATATAAAAGACAACGAGTTTCAGATTTTTGGAATGTTAATCTTAAGTATAATAATGTAGGCTTTCAATATAGACAAACTTTCTCTTCCTTTTTATGATGAGTAAAACGAGTATAAATTGTAATAAAATGTTGTCTAATTTCTTAAACATCTTTATAAACTACACAGAATTCTCTGATGTATCGTTGACTGGAGTAGATTTCTACTACAAATATAAGCACACACACTAGATACACACTATACACACATTACCGTTACATGTCATTTACGAAAACTAACTTCTGTACTTTCACTTTTTATCAGGAGAAAGTTTTCTCCAGTATCAAAAAAGATGAAAGAACTCAAATACTGGAGTAATACTCATACTTGGCGTATCTATCTATAGTAAATAATAAGAAATTATTACAAAGTTTTTTTGTATAAATAGTTGTAGAGTTTTGTAGCAAAAATCTGATCATTTGGTTTGGTATAATATACAGAGCATCCATATAGCATTCAGTAATGAATGGATAACTTGAGCATGGAAATCTGATGTAAATATAAAAGTATGAATAGTGAGTCGGTCAAAAAAACTTGACAGTAACCTTATTCTTCATTCTGCATATCTCTCCTTTCATGTACTTTTGCTTTTTTGGCCTGGAGCCTGGAGTCTATAAGCCATGGTTTCTGAATACTATAGAGAAAATGTAAAATAGTCGAATGCAAAAAGAAAATCAATTGAGTTTCAGTTTCCTCTCTCTCTCTCTTTCCCTCCGGAATTCGGATTTTAGATTTACAAACGCTTTTAGATTTCTTTTCTCGACCAAAAATATTACAACTGAAACTAGAACTCTAAACTCAAAATTGAATCCAGTAAAAAAGGGGAAGAAACTTTTTTTTAGTAAAGAGTATAAAGTCTTTTGGTAAAAATATTTTGTCTTCAGTACAGAAACCTCTATACCGACTTCTTACTTAAAATGACGGAAGGACATTTTTTCTTCAAATATTATGTCGAGAAATCGGCTGCATGAAGCATGAATAACTGTGCTGAAAAACAGTAACATATAGCCCATAACAGACAACAGACTATGTGCAAAATACATGAACGATTTTGTAACCTTTAGCTTTAGTGTAAAAAAATGGTATGCCTTTTTGGTTTTACATATATAGGTTTAGATAACTTTAAATAAATAATCAATAATCATGTTATTTTATAGTGCTTGAATTATTACATTGATGGTAGAGGTTACATAAGACTTGTATCTTGTATCCAATGTACAAGTGATGCAGATATTTCCATTTGTCATTATTGAAAATGTCTCCTCGACGAAAATGTTGATAAATTTACAAGTTTTCATATATGGTTCTGACACCTTCAAATTGAGCAATTTACAATTTATTAGAAGCTCAAACTTAGACTTTCACCGTAGATCGTAGAGGTGTTACATGTTACATAATATAAGAACTAAGAACTTGTAAGCACACATTTATACATATATGCACGCAGATTGAAAAAATTGAAAACAAATCTTCAGCTCAGGTCTCAAGTGTCAAGAGTCAAGATTCAAAATGTACCTATGTATATGAATTCTACGAATCTCACCCGAGGCCGAAATAACATGGATGAAATGATTCTAATCATAATGTTACAGATTCCATCTCCGAATTTTCAATTTTCAATCTTCAATTTCACTTTTCACTGTCCCACCTCCAACTTGTTTTTTCATTTCACTCAGACCGTCTCAGTTTCACCCCCATTTGATACTTGGGAAATTGAATGCTGAATAGATTGGGAATTGGGAGCCGCGCTATGTCATTTTCATTTCTTTCTGCCTTTATACCTTGAACCGTAATAGGACAGCAAAAAGTCAAAATCATGATGAAAAAATCAAAACAATTATCGTTCCTTTTCTTTACTAGGTATACAACACAGAATGGTAAGTTTTGTCTTTTGTTTTTTGTTGTATGATTTGAGATTTGAGGGGTGGATTTCAGAAAAAATGGAATTTTTAATTCGCCATTGGCATCACATTTTTATGTGAATAAACAAGATATAATTTATTTTTTTCATCCATGTGTAACATAATACAGAGTACAGAATAATACGGAAAATATGAGACATATACAATAAATCTAATATGTATAATGTATTAGCTTGGTCAACTATCAAGTACCAAGTCATTCAGGTCTGTCTAAAAATTTCAGGACAACAATAAAATATATGTAGCTAAATCTATTTATCGGATATATTTTCAATATTTGTCTAATAACATCAGGTAACAAGTAGTGGAACTTTTGATGGTACTAAATACTCAATACTCAATATCTATTCATTAAATGATACTGAATGATAATTAGGAATTCATGTTTAGCACCCCGGAATCCATATTATAAATGATTAATGGTAAATAAATGATATTATATCTTACATCGTATTAATTATACATGTATGAACAAGAATAATAAAACTGTTTGTATTTTTCCTAGAGTTGTACTACTAAGTATCCACCACACCACGAATCCTTCGTCTCTCCTCATGATAGCTCAATTCGTTAATATGTTGCTCCTCGGTGAGTTCATTCGGCATACTGTTATCCACACCCGTAGACCTGTTGATAAAAATTAAACAGTTCATTTCGTTTCTCAAGATTCAAGAATCAAGACTCAATTCTCCAGTATCCAGTTTCATATCTAATTTTGCATCCAATCAAATTCAAGCTACCTCTGTAAAATGTAAAATCTGTATCTTGCCCCTTGCTTTGTCAAACATACACGTGTAATATAATATGTTATTATGCGTAAACGTGGTACATATCTACTGACTACTGACAGATTAATAATTAACGTCTCTCACTGCCACTCTAGACTCCAGGCATATTGTACATGTGAAATTCACTTTCACTATCCTTGATCCTTGACACATGCCAAATGGCAAATCATGAACCATACGAAATACGACACACTGCGACAGGGTATCATATCCAATTTTCATGCACATAATAAAGACACAGTGTAGTGTGTCTATTTTATGTTTGTATTTATGTATTATAATTTGAATTTTGAATGCACAGTAACATGATTATATTCGTATATATTATACTCTGAAAAGTCAGAGTGGGGTCGATCATATCTAAATTACAAGTACCTGAATTTTGATGAGATTCTATTTAGAGGTATACTTTTATCATCATCATCTCTCTGGGAGGATCTCCATGTACTCCATAATTTCCGGAGCTCTTTTCGAACTTCTCCATTCAACAGGCAGTAGAGTACCGAGACGAAGAAACCCTGGATAGATAAATAAGTAAATGGAGCATAACAGAACAAATTACAAGTTAATCAAGCTAAAATGCTCTTCTATCTTATATTTACTCAGCTCATCATGCACTGTTTACTGGTCATGTTTCGTGTGCAAAACGGACATATTATGCTATTCAAACATGTTCCAGTTTATAGTTTATATTTGTGTATCATGAATAACGAGTAATGAATCTTTAAATGGGTGTGTTAGTTCAAATGATTAGGGTAGATTTATAATCATAAAAATAATCTGTTTCTAGATTCTAGATTCTTGATTCAAAATTCTAAAGTTTAAGTTCTGGCTAAATGACGTTTCTACACACTTATATTATGTAAACTAGTGCATTGAAATTATGTTGAAATTTGAAATTTTAAACTAAATAATATATGCTTCTTTAATCATTAATGACTATGTATTTTAATAACCTACCTGGAAGGATGCAAACAATTGGTCACAGAAAAGCCAAATGACTTCAATCAATGGATCTTTTCCTACATAATAACTCATCCCAATAAAAATCATATAGTGTACTCCAAACAAAGGGACCAAAACCAGGGTGGACTTTGCCCATTTTCTACAAAAAAAAAAGATTAAGGTAATTATTATGTATCTACATGATGGCAACTGAAAACAGGTCAAAAATAAAAAATCAAAAGGATTCAGCAAATTATATTTTGTATGCTGAGAGCTTTGCTTTGGCAAAAGTGTTTAGTGGTTTTAAGGATTTAGTAATACGATATTATTCCGTAGATGTGTTTGGAGATTTTCGTATTTCATTTTGTGAATTTTCATACCTGTACCTGTATTTTCGAGTCTCCAAACTCACAGAGGATTGAAGTTTTACAAGGAGCACCCGTACAATGTTCACAAATAGTATGAAATTGACCTAAACAACATCATTTCAATGATTTAGTCAAGAAAAATCAGAAAAAGTACATGTACATTGTACATGGCTCAGCAAGCAATAAAAATCATAAATATTTATGATTTCTTAATATCTTCTTAATTATCTTTAGAGAATATAGAGGCAAAAATTTATTGGAGGAGCTTAAATAAGAATTTTATTTACCACAATAGAAATAATGATTGGAGCTTTAATAATGAGGAAAAGTGAAAGATGTTGACCCGGATTGTCATGTGTTGTCCAACAAAGGACATCATCTACGTAAATTCTGGCTAAAACCCAAGCTCCTACTACTACAATTGGACAACCTAGTCAACAAAAATCAAATAGAAACCTAGAATTGGACAACCTAAATATATTTGAAAATTAAATTATACGTCACTTGGATCTTTTATATTATATGTGAAAAAATCTAGAAAAACTAGTGACTCACACATCCTTAGATTATGAGAGAGAGTCAAAACAAGCTGTGCTACAGTTTTGTGGGATATTGCTATT